>KN189799.1:577-33741 GCA_000164785.2 Choloepus hoffmanni
TTCATCAGCAACATATTCTTCTGATTCTTCTCTAACTTTGGCATTCACCGTAACATACAAATACCCTGGTGGATAGGCATATAGGTCCCTAGACACAGCATGTAAACTAATGATGGGGTGTTCTAGAGCGAACCCTAACCCAGAGCTATCTAACCAAGACAGGTGATTCTCAGCGACACAAAGGGAGCAGGCCCTTCTTGTCTGGTACAGTTTCGGTATCTGGTACCTGCTGCCAGGGCCCTGTAGTCAGGCCAGGTGACAGAACTCTTTTGAGGAAACTCATCACATTAGGGAACACTAAGACACAGGCCTAGAGGGAGCTAAGGTGACAGCCACCCCACCTCCATTTTTTTAACTTTGTATTAATTGAACTTTTATTTTGAGATTTTTATAGATGTACATGCACCAGTAAGACATAATACAGAGAGGTATTGTGTATACTTGATCTCCTTTCCCCTAGTGATAACATCTTGCAAAACCATAGCACAGTATCACAGCCAGAATGTTAACATGGGCATTGATACAATCCACGTTCATATTTCCCGTTTTATTCACTGAAACCAGGGATGTGTGTATGTGTTTAGTTTTATGAAATTTTATCACATGCTTAGGTTCATGCATCCATCGACACAGTCAAGATACAGAATATTTCTTTCGACACAAAAACTGTGTTGCCATTTTTATAACCACAACCACATCCCTCCCACACCCATTCCCTCCTTAATCCCCAACAACCCCTAACCTCTCTCCACTTCTGTAACTTTGTCATATGAAGAATGTTATATAAATGGAATCATACAGTAGGAAAACTTTTGGGGTTGGCTATTTCTACTCAGTCTAATTCAGTAAGATTCATCCAACTGGTCTGTATGTATCAAGAATTTGTTCCTCGTAATTGCTGAGTAGTATTGCATGGAATGGATGTACCACAGTTTGTTTAACCATTCACTTGTTGAGGGACATCTGGGTTGTTTTCAGATTTGGGCTCTTAACAAATAAAGCTGCTGTAAATGTTCATGTACAGATTTTTGAGGGAATAAATTTCCATTTCTCTGTGATAAATGCCCAGTTGTGCAATTTCTGGGTCATATGGTGATTGCATGTTAAGTTTTATAAGAAGATATCAGAATGGCTGAAATAAAAAAAATAAAATAATGACAATACCAAGTGCTGCGGAGGATGCAAGGAAGCTGGATCAATCATAAATTACAGGTGGGAATGCAAAATGGCACAGCCACTCTGGAAAACAGTTTGGAAGTTTCTTCACTGTTTAAAACTCCTTTAAACTTACATTGTGGCCCACTGCTGTTCCTTTTATATTATGGGCCTTGTTTTCCTGCCACTCTTTCTCCTCTTCACAGTCCAAATGAGTGAGTGATAGATGACCTGCTAGCCAACCTCTAGCACATGTTTCCAACAATGCTGACAAGAGAGAGAGGAAATTGCTTACAATGTAGATATACATTAACAAAGCAGTTTTTCACAGATGTCTTTGAGGAGTCTTTGTAAGTGACTGCAGCCATTGTAAATACACAACAGAAGAAAACGCTAAACCTTGTAAAACATGGCCTATTCATTATAAAATGCTTTTGTGGCATAATGTTAGTGCATATTTCAAAAGGTTTTTAAACCACAAAAGGAAAATGCTTTACATCTGATGAAACAGAGAGGGTTATTAATGGAGACTGAAGAATACAGAAAACAGCTGCTTAAGGAAAAATACTGCAAAATGCCTTAGTTATTTTATCTACATCCTTTAACTTGAATCTTGCAGTAAAAATGGGATTTTCTAAACACTAACTCCACAACAAATATATTGAAAACTACAATATATAAAAAGAGATTAAAATAATCAATGTATTATCATAGGATATAAATAAATTTGTGAATTTATGTAAGAAGGACCATTACCACAATTATAATATTTGCAATTTACATTTTGACAACTGGGGAGAAGACATGTACATAGAGTCACTTATTCTCCATGACAGATATGGAGATAAACATCTCAAAAAAGTAAATATGCATAGATATTAAAAGCATGTCATAATACGTGAAAATTACCGTGATATAAAATATATCATGAGAACCATTTGAAAGTCTAAAATTTAAATTTGGGCCCAAAATAAAACATGTACAGATTTTTCCATTTTCCTTTTTTTAATATTCTTTCTAGAAGAATTCAAAATCAGGTATAAGCAGAAGACTAAGGCAACAGTTCAGAGGGAATTATTAAAAATTTAGTTGTTTTGTCACATTCTTTTAAAATATCATCATAGCATGGAGTTCTTAATATTTCCCTAGATCCATCTATACAACAGTATTTTGAATAGCCACATAGTACTCCATTGACTGAATATATTCTAAATTAAATAAGCCATTCATACTTTAGTTAATTAAAAATGTTTAGTTATCAGAAAAACATTGCCATGTCCATGTTGATATATATATACACATATATATATATGTATGTGTATATATATGAGCAAACACACACACACATCATGCTCACATATACATATACTTTTGGGCGCTTGTCTAATTATTTGCTTGCAAAAAGCTCCTAGCATCTGGAAAAGGGCAATGCCGTTTTTTCATAATTAAAGTTTTGAAACATATTGCCTAATTTCCTTAAAGAAAAGTGGCCCAATTTGCATTCCAACTGGCAGTATATATTCCTGTTAGTTGATTCTCATCCAAACAATCATTGAGCATTGTCATTATTTACTATTCTGATAGGGAAAACTGTTATTTTAATTTCCATCTCTTTCATTGGTATTGAATTTAAGAAGTATTTCATATGTTAATTAGCCATTTTGATTTCTCTTTTATAAAATGTGTATACATATCATTTCCTTTGAAGTGTCTTTATTGAGCTGCTGATATTTTCTAATTAATTTATAAATGTTTTCCAACATATAAGTGCATGTATTTTGTAAATATTTCCCAGTTTGTCATTTTACTTAAGGTTTTTACAAGCATATCAAATTCTTAATTTTTCTATGGCAAAAATGTATGTTTTTACTTTTTTATGTGTTGCTCTAGGAATTATACTTAGATGGCTATCTCCAAAGAAAAACAAAAGAAATATCCACATTTATTTTCTCTTCTAATTATATTGATGTCATGTTTTATATCTAAAAGCTTTTTTCATTTCAAATTACTTTTGGGGATGTTGTAAAGATTTCTTTCACATTTTTAGTGCTTAGTTTTTATTATACAAGATAAAATTCATAATTATTGATGAGTTATAACAAGTCCCTTGATATTTTTATTGGAAGTTTGGTAAAACTGTAAGATTTGGAAAAGATATCATATTTTTATAGTTTTGATTATTCCCATTCATGAACATGATATTTCTCTCTAGGTTTTCAAGCTTAAAACTTATTTTACAATGTTTTTTTAAAAATATTTTTCAGCTACATATGCATTTGTTATTTTAATGTGAATTTTCTATTTTCCTATTGTATTTTAGAATTACTTATGCTTTATAAAGAGCCAACTTTTAATATTTTTTGCTTTATTTGTTAAATTCATCCATTTTAAAAAGTAGATATAACATTTTTGACACTTTTGCATAGGTTCTGAACAAAATTGTCTTTAATGGATTAATATAAAAATTGGCTTAGTATATAAAATCAAAATTCCATCTTAAAATTTTATTTCATTCAGCTTCCTTCTGTGCATAAATATTGGTAATTTAGTGATATGTCTTGATCAAAAATAAGAACTTTTAAATTATACAGGACTCATTTTGAACCACCAATATGAATAATTGCATAAACTTGGACAAATACCATAACCTCTGTGCAGTAGTTTAGAATAATACTTAACACATAGGAAAGTGTAAGGATTGAATGAAAGAATATTAAAATTTAGAGTATAGTATTTGACTATTTGAAGCCACTTACAATTCTACATTCCCTTAACTTGCCAGGGTTTTCAGTCTGTAGTTCGTCAACACATAATTTTGAGCACCTACGCTGCACCCAGGACTGATGAAGCAAGGTATTCCATTAAGGGGCTTAAATTAATTAAATCTTAAAGATGGCAGGGGGTATGGAGGAGGAAGGGGAAAAGGCAATAAACAGAGTAATCAATTAAACATCTGGGTAGTTTGCATACTGAAAAGTTCTGAGAAATACTACAAAAAATAAAGAGGGTAATATATGGAGAGTGGCTGGGGTTAAGGTGGTTTGGCTCGTAGAGGGTTTGGGGAAAGTGTCTGTGTGAGTCAGCTCTCACTAAGGTTGGAAAGAGAAATAATTTAAAAAGATCAGGTAACAGTAACTTACAAGAGGAACATCTGGTGAAATGACAATCAGGTCCCTCTCAATAACGTAAAGAAGAAAATCTTGACGGGAACAAAGCGAACAGATAATTTGAAGAAATCCTATTGGAAATCAAATTACAACAATAACAAATGACTTAAGATACTTCTAGTGAATGCTGATGAAACTAACAAGTTGAAATTAATAAGAGATAACATAAAAGATGTAGAGGGCAAGACTGTTCAATTTTAGGGTAATTGACCTTAAAATAAAAAAACTCATAAAATGTATGTTAACTAAAAAGGAAGATACAATATAAGAGAATATCTTTGAAGAGAAGGAGTTGACTCCATAATTCAAGATTATTGTCTGTTTCAGAAAATAAATAGAATTTGGGGCAAAAAAAAAAAATCAATAGCTAAGGTATTGAATTACAAGGTTTCTTTAAGGCAGATAATAAGTAAAAATAGTCATTTACCAGGAGGAAAAGTCAAATTGGCATTAGAGTTCTTCATAAATATTCAATCCCAGATCATTCTACAATTTTACAATGTCCATAACTTCAGGAGGCAAAGGTATGTGACCCAAGATAATAATTGCCAATAATGTTGTCTTTTGTCTTTTGCATATACATTTACAATTGACCCATTTTCTCAAGCATTTAAGAAATTAGAGGAAACTCCATGTATGAGAGCTTCTTGGGGAAAAATATACTTTATGAAGAAATCCAAACAAATCAGGATTGAAGAAGTTGTGGTAAATCAATGAAAGTTTAGTAAATGTTTGCATGTTAATGTTTACATGGAACTAAGGTTAAACAATGAAGACATTATGTTTACAGAACAGAAGGCATATGTTATGAATCTTGGCAGTGAAAGAATAATGATTTAATACAAATTTTGAATGATAGTGTAGTGAAGGTGGAAGGAAGGATAAGAATGCTAATTTCTTGATATTTAATAGAAGAGAATTAAACAGATATTCTCTAAAATTAAACCACGTAGCTAAAGTAATTTATTTTTAAAAAACATTTTTCTTAACTTTAGGAAATCATTATGCAACAAATTTCTTTTTGATGACATTTATTTCAACTTTAGTGGTTACCTTGGTTTTATATCAGGAATATATTTTGTTTCTCTTAAGTGTAAAGAGGCTGTATTTAATACATTTTCCCCGAATTATCTTGGTCTGTCTTTCTATTTCTTCATTCTCATTGAGAGAGGCCTGAAATAATATTTTCCTCATAATATTTATGGTTATTGTTAAGTGTAGGATTTGGGTCAATATTATGCTTTCATTTTAATATCATTTTTTAAATGATTTAAAATACATATATCTTTAAAGAGTACCAGGTAAAATTTAATTTCCTCATTATATATCAAATGATCAATTCTTTATGTTTCTTGTTCCTGCCTATATCATACTGAATTAGTACAGCCAGAAAGGCCAGCCGTCAATTTCTCCATGTTCATTCTTCCCAATGTCAGAATGCCAGCAATCATTCAAAGGTTAGCAAGGAATAACAAGAAGCCTTTTAAGTAATTGCTCTACATACATCTATCAGAGTTGTTGATATGCTGATAAGTCCTAAGAAACTTGTTGCTCTCCAGTGATGACAAGAACTCTTGGATGTGTCAGTCAGATCCTGTTACTGTAACTATTTCCCATATTGTCATAGTGAAACTGAGGTTGCAGCTTTATCACAATAAGCATGTTATAATTAGTCCTACCAACAGCTCATTGTGAAGAAGGCCATGGAGTTATCTGAAACTCATTGTTTTGTGGCTACCAAGGCATGTCTTCTCTCTCCTGCCTGGAACTGGAAATTTAACTGATAGATGAACATTTACTAGTTTTATGTCTTTTTTTAAAAAAATGCAATTTTATTGAGGTATATTCACATACTATACAATCATCCAAAGTGTACCAACAGTTGTTCACAGGATCATCATATAGTTGTTCATTCATCACCACAATCAATTTTTTGAACATTTTCATTACTCCAAGAAATAAGAATGAAGATAAGAATAAAAATAAAAATAAAAGTAAGAAAGAACACCCAAAACATCTCCCGCTCCTTTTCTGCCCCTATTATTCATTTACTTTTCGGCCCCTTTTTCTACTCATCTGTCCATACACTGGATAAAGGGAGTGTGAGCCACAGTGTTTTCACAGTCACACAGTCACACCATATAAGCTATATAGTTATAGGATTGTCTTCAAGAATCAAAGCTACTGGATTGCAGTTCAACGGTTTCTGGTATTTCCTTCTAGCTATTTTAATACACTAAAAACTAAAAAGGGATATCTATAAAATGCACAAGAATAACCTCCAGAATGACCTCATGACTCCCTTGGATGTCTCTCAGCCATTGACCTTTATATTGTTTCATTTCTCTTCCCCCTTTTGGTCAAGAAGGCTTTCTCAATCCCACTATGCCAGGTCCAGGCCTATCCCCGGGAATCATGCCGCACGTTGCCAGGGAGATTTACACCCCGGGAGTCACATCCCACATAGGTGGGAGGGCAGTGAGTTTACCTGCAGTGTTGACTTAGAGAGAGAGGCCACATCTGAGCAAAGAAGGAGATTCTCTTGGGGTGATTCTTTGGCGTAATTATAAGTAGCTTAGCCTCTCCTTTGCAGTAACAGGCTTCATAAGGGCAAGCCCCAAGGCTTGTGGCATGGTCTACTACAATGGTTGTCCCCAATGCTTGTGAGAATATTAGGAATTCCCCAGGTGGGGAAGTTTAATATTTCCAATTTTTCCCCAGTCCCTGAAGGGGGCTTTGCAAATACATTTTTATTCTCTGCCAAAATTACTCTGGAATGTATCAGGACTTCAAGTTAACCTGTACAAACCAACTAGATCTCACCCCCATTCAAAGTTCTATGTTATGGTGTTTGAATAAACTGACCATACAAGTTACATTATATAGTGTGCTGCAAAAAAATACAGATTTTCTACCAAATAAACATCTTTTCCTTTGGTCTCACATAGAAGTTGAAGTTTTAAAACGCAGTAAATATCATCCTTTTCCCTTTAGTTTGGTTTACCTTAGTCCTAACCAAGTTCCTTTTGTTCATATCTCTAATTAAAGTCTGATCTCTTTTTCAGCTTGTTTTACATTTGCTGTATGGGGTCATGCTGGCGCTAACAGCTGCTGAACTCTGGCTTTGAGTCTCAGGTGTCACACCAATACCCAAAGTTCCAGGAACTGACCAAGTTATACAAAAACAGCTAACAGCTCATCACCTCAGAATTAAGAAATAACCATTACAACTCAGGAATAGATGTGACTGCTATCAGAGCTTACAATCTAGGAACCTTTACCATAAGCCTTCCCCTGATAACCTATGCCCTCAGATTCAATTCTCAGAGTTTGCACAGTATAGTTAGTCCATATTAGTGAGGTGTATAATGTTTATATTTTCAATTCTGGCTTATTTCACTCAATATACTGTCCTCGAAGTCCATTTACCTAGTTGCATACCTCACAACTTCATTTCTTCTTGCTGCCGCTCAATATTCCATTGAATTTATACACCACAGTTCACCATTCCATTTATCAGTCAATGTACCCTTAGGTCACCTCCATCCATTGTGAATCATGAATACGGCTGCCATAAACACCAGTGTGAAATGCTCATTCATGTCCTTGCTCTCAGTTCTTCCAAGTATATACCCAATAATGGGGTTGCAAGACCATATGGCAACCCCATAGTTAGCTTCCTGTGGACCCACCACACTGTCCTCCAGATGGGCTGCACCATTCTACTTTCCTACCAACAGTGAATGGGTACATCCCTCTCTTCACATTTTCTCCAGGACTTTTAAACAGTTTTATTCACACACCAAACAATCCATTCTACATAAACAATCAATGATTCCTGGTACAGTCACTTAGCTATACATTCATCTCCACAACATGCATGAGGACATTTCCATTTCTTCCACAAAGAAAGAGAAAAAGGAGAAAAAAAAATGAAGAATAAAAATATAAAAGATAGAAGAAAAATAAAAATAAAGTAAAATACAACGAAAAGGTCAGACAGTATCACCACCACCAAGAATCCATATCACTCCCTTATAGCCCCCTCTTATAGACATGTAACTTTGATATATTATTGCCTTTGTTACAATTATGGAAGCATCTTACAATGTGACCATTAACTATAGACTCTAGTTTGCTTTGATTGTATTTTTTTCCCTTGTACCATCCAATTTTCAACACCTTGCAATGTTGACATTCGTTTGTTCTCCCTCTTTTATAGACATTCTTATATTTCTACGTTTAATCACCATCATTGACCACTCTAGGTTTCACTAAGTTTGACAATCCCAGTCTTTAGCTTCTATCTTTCCTTCTGGTGTCATACATGCCCCTAGCCTTCCGCTTTCAACCATACTCACACTCATCTGTGTTCAGAATACTTACAATATCATGCTACCGTCACACAGTATTATGCTATCCATTTCTTGGTCTATACAATAAATCCTGTTTACCCTTCTTTACTTCTTCAGCATCAAATGCCCAATTTCTAACCTCTTTCTATCTTCTGATAGCCAGTGTTCTCCACTTTAACACTCACATTTGGCTCATCAATGTTTGTTCATATTAGTGAGTCCATAGAGTACCTGTCCTTTTGTTTCTGGCTAATTTCACTCAATGTAATTAATGTCTACTGTCTATTATTTTGACTTTGGGAATTTATATGCCATTTTATTTTCCCTTTCTCTCTCTTTTTACTCTCACTGATAGTCTTCATTTCTACTCTATTCTCCAAAACTCTCTCCTGTCTTTTCCTGTCTACTTATAGTGCTCCCTTTACTATTTCTTGTAGAGTAGGTATCTTGTTCACAAACTCTCTCAGTGTCCGTTTATATGAATATATTTTAAATTCACATTCATTTTTGAAGGACAGTATTGCCAGATATAGAATTCTTGGTTAACGGTTTTTTCTCTTTCACTATCTTAAATATATCATACCACTGCCTTCTCACCTCCATGGTTTCTACTGAGAAATCCACACATAGTCTTATTGAGCTTCCTTTGTATGTGATGGATCACTTTTCTCTTGCTGATTTCAGAATTCTCTCTTTGTCTTTGACATTTGATAATCTGATTATTAAGTGTCTTTAAGTAGATCCATTCAGATCTATTCTGTTTGGGGTATTCTGCACTTCTTGGATTGCAATTTTATGTCTTTCACGAGATGGGAAATTTTCGGTGATTATGTCCTCCATTATTGTTTCTGCCCTTTCTCCCTTCTCTTCTCTGTCTGGGACACCCATGACACATATATTCTTGCACTTCATGTTGTCATTCAATTTCCTGAGACCCTGCTCATATTTTTCCATTCTTTTCCCTATCTGTTCTTTTTTGTGTAGGATTTTAGATGTCTTGTCCTCTAATTCCTGAATCCTTTCTTCTGCCTCTTCAAATCTGCTGTTGTAAGTCTCCATTGTGTTTTTCATCTCTTCTATTGTGCCTTTCATTCCCTTAAGTTCTGCCAATTGTTTTTTCAAACTCTCAAGTTCTTCCTTATGTTCACCCAATTTCTTCTTTAGGTCCTTCATCTCTTTTGCCATATCTTCCCTCAACTCACTGATTTGATTTTTAAGTTGATTTAGCATATGTGTTTTGAGATCTTTAATTGTTTCAACTCCTTTATCTCATTTGAAGTGCAAGTTTGTTCCTTTGACTGGACCATATCTTCATTTTTTTAGTGTGAATCATAATTTTTTGTTGTCTAGGCATCTGGTTTCCTTGATTACTCCAAGCAGATTTTCCCATACCAGACGGACCCAGGTCTTAGGAAGATGGTGTAATCAGTATCAAGTTTTCCTGAGGATGAAACCTAGCAAGTGTTCATACTTTGCTATGAGGCATCCAGATGCTGTGCTTTTCCTATCCTGCCCAGCAGGTGGCACTTCTCAGCCCACAGCTCCCCACTAGCATGAAGAGGTGCATTACCTTTCATTCTCAGTAGACCCCTGCCAGGAGCTGAAGGTGTCAGAAGCCAGTTTAAGCTGTTTCTGTTTGTTTTTTGTTTTTGTTTTTTTTCTCCAGGCCTTAGAGTCTGAGTTCTCTGAGGTAGGGCAACCACTTGAGCTGGGCCTACCTCCCCTTTTCTTAGGGAAGATAAGCCCTTTAGGGATTTATCTCCTACATTTGACTTCTTCCTTTGTCTCTCCAACTATCTTAACTCCACCCTTGCCTCCACCTCTGGGTTTATCTGGGCTCATAGCATGTATTCAGTAGTCCAAATTTGTTAACTAAAACCACAATTGGAGCTTGGTTGAGCTACTTTCCCTTTCTCCTAGTAGACTGCTTCTTTTTCCCACAGGAAGGTGTTTCAGCTCAGCCTGCTGTGCTGGTGGGGGAAGGGTGCCAGCTCTGCATTTTGGGAGGCTTTACTTGCAGTTTCTATGCTGAAATCTCAGCTGTTCCACCCATTCCAGACTGGTATATGATGTGTGTTCAGTCACAGGTGTCCCCATCAGTTGTTCCAGACTATTTACTAGTTGTTCCTTGCTTTATGCTAGTTGTTTCAGAGGACTAAATAAATTCCACACCTCCTTATGCTGCCATCTTGCCCCTCCTCCAGTTTTATGTCTTTTGAGTCAGAGAATCAGTAATGTAAATATTGGTTGTGTAAATCACAACTTGTATTTACACAGTGTGTTTTCTGGTTTTGTGCAAGAAGCAAAGTATCTGTCACAAATGCTCTGCAAACTTTAACCAAATGGCTCAGAGGAGAAGATAGGATGAAGACAAGATCTTTGGGGCATCTTAGGTTCAGGAATTCTTCATTTTGCATTCCAGGTCTATCATATATTAACTGTAATCCTAGGCAAGATAGTCAATGTTTGTGAAACTCAATCCTAACATTAAAAAAATGTGAATAAGATAAAAATAAAATTTCTCAACTCTGAGAGGTTCTTTCATGCACTAAACAATTTTTGTTTTGTTTGTGCTTTGAGAAGATTGTACTGAAGCTCCATTTAGAACATAGTGTCTCTCATTGTTATTTTAATTAAAGGGAGGAATATGTGGTAGCTCCTCATTAGGTAGAATTTCATTTCCAACTGGAAATTGTCATTTTTTATTAGAAAATGAAAAATAAGAGACAGAATAGCTTTGACATCCAATCCTTCTATGATCTGTAATTTTAAATAAAACAGTTCGTCAAAGCATCTTTCAGGCCTGTGAGGATTCCTTACTACATGGAGAAAAATTGAGGAGACTCTGAATCAGCAGATGAGAGAGGCCGAATTTCTATGTTGCACAAACTTCACTGTTCTCTCTAAGATTCTGGTGTTATAAGATTAAAAACACTTGGCTTTCTGATAAGAGAAAATGTAAGTGATGCAAACAGCATGTCATACAGCAATGGATAAACATATGATAACTTTTGGAGATGATCAGTGACTCTAGCAACAAAATGTTCTATATTACATTAACCAACATGGTAAAGTGGAAGGAAATAGCACTGGACTACAAAACACAGTACTGAAGTTCTGATAGTATCAGCTCCATTCTTTACCAGTAATATAACATTGACTCCATTTTCATAGCCTCCAATATCCCTATTCTTTAGATGAGTGAATTGGATTAGATTTTTCAACTTGGAAAAATTGTAATTGTTAGAGCTTGGCATCAAAATTAATTTTTGCTCAAATTGAAGATCCTTTATAGCTAGCTAAGATTTCTCTTACTTCTACTATTATTCTTTACTAATTAAACAAACTCAGGCATTCAATCAACTAACTTTTCCTTAGAACTGAGGATATTTGCAGCAGATATGGGAAATGGTGGTCATTCAAACAACAACAACAATAAAAAATGCCAAGGCAACAAAAGAATTGCATGGAATGGCATAAAATGAGCCATTTTTGCAGTTGCTTAGCCCAAAAATTTCATATCATCTCTGATACCTCTTTTTTCTCACATGCAAACATTAGCGTATCTTGTTAACTATACCTTCAAAATGGAGCCATGTTCCATCCACTTCTCACCACCATCACCATTCCACCTCATTCCATGCCCTGTCACTTCCTGCCAGGACTATTATTGCTTGTCTCCCTGCTTCTATCTTTGCTCCCCTATAGCCTATTCTCAACACAGTAACCAGAGCATTCCTTTTAAAACAAGTCAGAGGTGCCATTCCTCTAGTCCAAATCTACCAGTGATTTCCCTTATTAGAGTAAGAGCTAAACTTCTCGCATTGACCTAACAGCCTCTTATTATTTGACCCTCCTATCCTATTTCTCTGACCTCAATTCCTATCAGTCTCTCTTTCACACACTTTCCTTCGGCAGTACTGGACCATTTGTTCTTGAACACTCCAAGCATCCTTTTACTTCTGGAAATTTGCACTTGATGTTTCTCCTGCCTGGATCACTTCTTTTGATAACTTCATGATTTGCCTCTCACCTGCTTTAAGTGTATTTTCAGATGTCCCATTATGGATGTACATGAGGTAGAGGCAACTGACCACCTCATCAGAAATATCAGCCTTCTAATACACCTGTAAATTTCTGTCCTCCTTATTGTGTTTTATCTTTTCCTTCATAGCACATATTATAATCTATTGTGTTGTTTATTATTTGTATAATATTTTTTGTCTGTCTTTCCTCTCTAGGACAAAGAACAATGATCTTCTGCTGGTTTTGTTGACAGTTGCATTTCCAGTGCTAATATAGTACATAGATTACAGTAGGCATTCAATAATATCTATTGAGTAAATGAAACTATCTTACCCTCTCCCACTTCTCTGTATCAGTCATCAAATCAAGAGGCCCTAAATGATACACTCACCCCTACCTGTTATCCAGCAGTCTCCATCCCATGCAGTCAAATGTCACTTCCCACTCTGAAAATCCTCAAGGAAATGCTACTCTCAGACTCACAGCACAGCTGACAAGAATTCCTTGCGGGACATAGCGCAATTCTTAGAGTTCATATTGATTACCCATTTATTCTTATTAACCCTTCAGTCTACTAAAACTGATAAGATCTTTATCCTTGTGTTCCATGATTTATAACCAATGCAAACTTCTTGTACACTCTCTGCTACCAAATCCTTCACTAATGTACTCCTTAAAACCTTCCACTTAGAGTTTCTATTTCATGATTAACACACTATTCTGTATTTTCAGCCTATTCACTGCATGGTCCCTTTATCACCTAGTTTTATTTCCCTGAGTATATCATTTTCTTCCAGACCCCTCAAAATGTCTTCTGCATTTTTTCATTCCCCATAAAACAAAGATTGAGAGATTTTATCTTTCCCTTCCTTGTTCCCTACCTGCCATTGCCATGTGAAGATCATTTCTCTTATATTATGATGAGCATAACAAATGTCACATCATTTTATTTATGTAATATTAAATTAGCATGCTATTTCTTTTCTTTGTAGCTCATATTAAACATAATTATTTTATTAATTTTAAAAATTGTACTATCTCCCTCTAGATGTTTATCTCTTTTGGATTTTTTAACTTACCTATAATACTCCATGGCATCTTGTAGCATTTAAGCACTATTTGTTTAATGAAAGGATGGCTTCCCTTTTATAAAAACATCTTTGCTTTACTCTGAGATTGATTCTCTTTAGCTGCACTATGCTACACTATCCTGTACCCTCCTTTGTGACTGCAATGTATCATCCTTTATAGACTTTGTATCCTTGCATACATACTCTCTTCTCCAAGACCTGCTGTATCAGATAAGACCAACCTCTCCCGAGATGACCCAGTCCAGTTGATTTCCTCATTCACACTGAAATCTCATGCACTCCAAACTCCTAATACCCACTCCACTGAACATGCACTGGATTTGCATCTGCTAAACTGTTTCACCTCTGAAATTCTACAGTTAAGACAACATTTCTGGCTACTTCTTTTTACCTCCCCATATGACTTTTTCAATTAAACCAATCCCATCTCTTCTTCCCTCTCAACAGTATCTTCTGCTCATTAACTCCCTTATGTTCTATCTAATAATCATTTTGTCTTCAGTTCTTTTCCTCCACAGACTAGATTCCTTGGTCAATTGTTTCTGTCATTTCTTTATAATTTCCTAAACCCCTTTGTCTCATTGTTCTTCTCCAAAACTTACAACACTTGACAAATATTACAGCTACCCTTCTGCTCGATAATGATTGAGCAGCTGAGAAGTGTCAAAGACAATATCAAATAGAGAGATGAGTACTAATTAAAATCTATGGTCACAAACCCACAGCTGGGCCCTCCAGCTTTTCCAGTAAAACTAAGTATGCACTCCCAATTTAATTCACTTTCCCCTTCTCCATAACCCCATTTTCTAAAGTTTACTTTCAGCTAATTCTTACTCATGTTTTTACCTTAATTTGTCATTTCCATGAGAAGGCTGTTACTGAGCCTGAAGAGTGGGTTAATTCTCGATGCCATATATCACATTCTACATTTCTCTTTTTATTTGTTTTCCCATCATCTTCTGATTACTTGTCCAATGCTTAACTTTCCTATAGGATTTAAATCTTCATGAAGAATGGTAATTATTTTTACCTATTTCACAGTTGTATTCTCAGCCCCTAGTCTGGCTTCTCTTCTACATAGCATATTTTCAACAAATATTTCTCTGAAATCAAAGATGGTGTCCCATTTCACCAGAAACCAAGACAGGACAAAATGGAATCTGTCTTCTCTCAACTGAATGCTGCTTTGAATTTTCAATCCAATGTCAATTAACTTGTTCAATCAAGACGGTTTGATCAGAGTAGTCTTCACTCACTGGCTCCACTGTGATATTAATACAGATCTATAATGTATTTTATATACAAGCTTTTCCTCTTGTTTTAACCCATTCCTGCTTTCAAAGGCAGTTCATAACTTCCGGCTCCTGAGAGGAGAATGTAATGGATGATGTAGTAATTTTCCTGTCTTTGAAGGCAGATAAACTAAGGTTCTAAACCTCCCTCGTCAACTTAATGGCTGTGGGCATTGTAAATTTGTTAATCTTTTCAATCTGCAGAATCCTTACCCTTATCTTGTTTATGATTGTAAAATCCACTTTGAGGTATTTCTTGAGGGTTATGTGTTGGAAGTGCCTGGAATAATGTGTACATATACTCAGCACATGGCAGAGCCCATCAGTGGCACAATGAACTTTTCCTCTCCTTCACTCACAGATGTGGGAAGGTCTGCCCGTAGATGGGAGTCATGAATAGTTCCTCTGTTTGGAGGAGTAGCTAATCTGATTGGTTATACCCTGGATAATTTCTGGGCTATGGTCGAATAAGGGTATTTATTTATTCATTTATTTAATTTCTGTTTTATTATTATGTTTTTATTTATTGTATATTAAAGCAGGACGCATTCTCTACTCTCCTTCTTTCACTTTCAGTTTTCTTACATCGGTGCCCTCTGGGCAGGCCTGTGTTCCAGCGCCAGCGATGCCATGCCTGTCCAAGTAACAGATGGACTGAAGAATGCTCCATAGCCCCGAATGTCCTGGGTTGAAGTAGCACTTAGGAAGCCCCTCTTAGATTTCAGGCCAAGACTGTTTGTTCCTGCCATTCTTGCTGTGGGTTGATTTTTACTGGGATATATTTATCTTTTAGAGGAAGCATTGCTATAATAAGCACATTACCATTAATACTATTAGCAAGTTTTTGTTGAGAACCTCAGCCACAGCTTCAATAGTTTTTCTAGCTCATTTTTGGAGTTAGAAAGATTTGGTCTAAAAGCCTATTTTTTTTTTTAACTTTTATTTGTGTGTGTGTGTTTAACCTTTGGAATATAAGTTATCTCATTTACTAAGTGAGGAACATTATGTCACATCTATGATAGCTGTGAGGATCAAGTGAGAAATGAATGCAAATATATCTCCTAACCTATATGATCAATAAATATTAATTTTTTATTTATTTATTTATTTTTTGAGCTGCAATCCACTGAATGGTTCCTGAAAGTAGACCTTTGATTCCACCATGGGTTGTAATACTATATCTTGCTGCCCTCATGCATACATCATAAATTGAAGGGACTGAACACAACTTTATGTCTCCTGGTCCATCCAGAAATGGGCATTGACTTCTAGCTGGTTGAGTCAAAATTTGAATCCATGCCTATTTGTCTGGATAGGACATCCTTTTTTTCTTTTAACTTAACAGCTACAACTTTAGGAAAAAGGAGAAATTGGAGAATTTGAAACCCAAAAAATATTACCTAGGTCATAGAATATAGGAATATGTGGAAAATATTACACACTAAAGAATCTTTTAAATTGTTGTTTGTTTTGTTGCACTCAACTCTACAGACCAACCAGACCAAATAAGAATGAGCAGAATGCTCATCAGAGGTTAAAAAAAAAAAAAATCTCCAAAAATTGAACTGAGATCTCTGGAAAATCAATTAAGTAAAAATTTAAAAATGTGACTTAGAAACCTGATTGAACCATTGCTGTGGAACATGAAGTTCCATTTTGTTTTTCTTGTTTCACCCTTAGGCAGTCTGATTTTTAACACATAAAGTTTACTGCCCAAAATGTAGCACAGAGGCAATAAGATAAATTATAAAAGTATAGTTGGGAGACATGAAAAGCAGATTGAAAAGCCACATTAAACATTAACCAGTAATTCTAGAGGAATATAAAGGACAAAATAATGGAAAAGTAATATTTAAAGAGATACAAGTTGAAAATTATTTATAATAAAAAGAAGTCCCCTCTTTTAATTATAAGGGTTCCTTGAGAACCAAGACTTTTTTTTAAAATCAATAAATCCACACCCACCTATATTTTAGGAAAACTGTGAAATATCAAGAAGAAAAGCAAATCTCAAAACTATGGTACAGGTAGGTAAATTGATGACAAAGTCATTATAATTAGGCTAACTGACTTCTCATCAACAGTTGCAAACACAGGTTATTTCACAGAGCAAAAGTTACTGTCAAGGTAGAATTTTTATACACTACCAACAAACAGAGAAAGCAAAATAAAAACTTTCAGATATATAAGGAAAAATATTTAGCACAGACCCTTAATACAGGAATCAGAAAGCATAAAGAATATGAATTCCAAAGAATCCAAAAGGAGATGGATTATGACATACAGTGGTGAATACAAAAATTTTAAATCATGTAATTTCCATTATGTTTTGACAATAAAAAGTAATATACTAATTTCTGTTATAAAATTAAAGCTAAATAATGCTCAAAATAAACAATAATAGGATGAAGAAATGTCCTATGCATAGTTAAAATATTCTGCATTGTCTTGATAAATTCAAAGAGAAGAATAAAATTGGCAATAAAGTTTGACTTTGTAAAAATTTTCTAATCTTTATTGTGTGTTTACAAATTAAAGATAAACATATACCCACAAATGGAATTAGCTTTAAAACTAGAAGAGGGAAAAGGAAAAAAAAGAATTTGAAAAAGCTTACTACACATAAAATTATGAATTGCAGAAAAAATAAGTAAATAAAAAGATGGAAATTGGAAAAAGTAAAATAAAATGCAAGAAAAAATGTCTAAGCCAGTCAGTAACTAGAATAAATGTTAGCCATTTATTCTCATTATGGAAAAAATGGAAACCATCAAAGTAGTTTGAAAACAAAGCCAGCTAGCTGCAGTTGCTCACAGGAGATATACCTACAACAAACTTCACAAAAAGGTATGAAAAACACAAATAAAAAAAATATACCATGCAAACACAAACCAAAATAAAGTGGCATGTAGGGATATTAATTCTAGCAAAAATGAATTCAAGGCAAAAACATATACAGATTAAAAATGATACTATATAATCATAAAGGGAATAATAAATCAGAACAATAGAAAAATCTTATATGTAGCTAATAAAAGTGATGTAATTTATACAAGGCAAATTTTCAGAAAGGTTGTCAAATATAACAAATCCACAATTAAAGAGTTTTATTAACCAATAATGTCTAAAGAGATTGGACAAGAAGACAAAAAATTGATACCAAAATGAGCTTGATAATATATGTGTGTGCATATACATATTTGTATGCATGTATGCATATGCAAATTGAAAAAATAGTTAGCATTAATTTTCATTAACAAATGGAAATTCAAAAAGTAAATTTGACAACTTAGAAAATCACAATGGAACAGTTTACCAAGAATTGATATCACAAATCCATATGCACTGAATGGAATGCAATCACACGTAATTCATCCAACAGTATAGTATGATATCTACACCAACAAAAATTATATACATAGAATAAAAAACATACTACTCAAAATGGAGTGATGTACAATGCAATCTACAAATTGCACTCATTTTAATGACAATAAATTATCATTAAACAAAACATGATAACGTAAGGTCTTCGGCAAAATGTTATTTAAAAGGAAGTTAATATTTTTAAAAATGTATAAATAAAACTGAATGAAAAGGAATAATGTAACAAATGTAAGAAAAGTAGTTGTGAGGAAATAAAAATAAGTACAAAATTAATGAAATATAAATAGAAAAAAATAGAAAGGATGAACAAATACAAAATATCTTATTTTTTGCTGCCAGTCCTTGGCTTCTCCCCACAGCAAATAAACATCTAGCAAAACTGATAAAGAATAAAGCAGAAAGTCAAAGATAAATAGTTTGAATAGATTCAAGGGTCATAACTACAAATAAAAGTAAGGAATTATAAATGATAAGAGAGACTAAAAAAGGATGCTAATACATTTTGGAAATATACATTATTAAAATGAACTCAAGAAGAATTAAAAAATCAGTGAATAAAAAAATAAATGACATAGAATTTGTAATCTGAATTCTCTCTTCCAAAAGGCCACTAGATGGCTTTATACACAAGTTTGAGCAAATCTTCAAAGAGCTACCTCCTGTGTTAAGCAAACTCTTTCAGAGAATCTCAAAACAAGATTCTAATTAAAACATTTATGAAGTTAACATTAACTTGATACCTAATCTGAAATAGTACAATAGAAAAATATGAATTCGTCTCACTTATATAATATTTGCAAAGCTTTTAAGCAAAATAGTAGTAGATCAAATTCAACAATGTAAAAATGCAAATGCATGGAATGAATTGTGTGTCAACATAGAAAATCTATTAGTTTTAAACACTGCATTGTTAGATAAAATGAATATAACCTTATAATAGCCTCATCTATCTATCTATCTATATCTATTATCTACTTTATAAAGTGCTGAATGTTACCTAATATGACATATATAGGATATGTTATATTATTTAATAATCCTATATAGTTATATGATATAATTATTGTATAAAATTCAGCACTATGATAAACATATCATCTACAAAAATTGTTAAACAGATCTCCTCGCCAGTGGCAAGGGAGAGTAGAAACGTTTTTGTTAAAACCAGGAACAAGATAGGGCTGTTCTCATCACCTCCCATGTAATATGCAAGAAAATAGAAATTAGAGGCTTAAAGAGTTGAAAATGTAAAAAGAAAACAAAAACAGTCATAATTTACAGAAGATATGATTATCCACATTAAAACAACTCTAGGAAATTATTATAAAAGAGTTCAGCATGGTTGTTGGATAAAAGAATAACAGATAAAATACAATATAGTTTCTTTTATTCTGTTAAGATCTTTAAAATATTTCAGAAAATCGAGGAGAAAAATTTAACATAATGAATATATTTGTGCTCATCATCCATCAAAAGATATAAAACTTGAAGAATATGCTTGAGTCATTCCGTGTACCCTTTCCTGATCATACCAGTCTTCTTTCCTAAGAGGTAAATACTTAATTTGGGAAGAGTCTGCCATTCTCATATACTGGCTAAGATTTTAATATAATATATATTTAATATATATTATATGATATTTAATAATATGGTTTATACATTAATATTTTAATATGTATTATTTTAATATATATTTTATCTTAACCAATATATGCTATTATTTTTATGTTTTAAATGTTAATACAGTATATTGTTGCACAACAATTTGTTTTTTGTTTTCTTAGTTTTATGTTTGATCATCCATTCATATTGCTATAATCTAGTATATTTGTTTTCACTGCTTTGTAGTATTTCACTCTATGGCTATATTAAAGTATATTCATATATTTTCATATTGGTCATGTTTTCGTTTTCAATGGTTTTGCAATTAAAACTATTGCTTCTATGTACATGCATACACAGGTCTCCTACATTTGTGGAGGAGTTAACTATAGAGTTTATACATGGAGTAGAATTGGCTACCTGAATGAGTCACATGTTACATGCATCTTCATCTTGAAATATATTGCCAAATTCCTCACTAATGGGTGGATAAACTTGTACACTCCCAACAGCAAAGTAAAAATGATCATCTTTATTGTTAGTCTTGACAGAGTATTAATTTCACTTGCTTGATTAATAGGAAAATTGTGTATCTTTTTCACATACTTATTTGCTACTTTGTTTTTTTCTACTAAAATTTGTTTTTGTGTGCCAGTATCTTAGTGAATACTGAAATTATCTTGCTCTGCATACATTTCAAACCCTTTCTAGTATGCAAAGGCTGGGAAGTCAAAATAAAAAATTTCAAAATTCCCTTGACCTTATAGTTTCCTCTTTTTGTGCAGAATCTGACAGTTAGATGCATTAGTACTACACTTTGAATTAGAAATGTGTCATGAGAGGGGAGAGGCAGAGTGGGGTGTATCATTTTGCTTATGTTCATTGTGACAAGGTGTTGAGATTCTGAGGTCAGCCCATAAAGATTGCTAATTTTCTCCATAAATGGCTTCTCTACTTTTTTTTTTTTTAAATTTATCCTTGGGTGCCAGCTATATTATCCATTTTTATATCTATTACTTATTTATCAGCATCTCCATCTATTTATCCATTTATATATAACTTCTATGTAGCTGCTGTTCCTGTTCTCGGAGTCCCGGATACATATAGACATGTATCTGTGTATGGCTATTTTAAAGCTACTTTAAATGTTTCTTGCTATGTTTTCTAGTAATTGTTGCTAGTATACGAGGATTTCTTAATATTTTAGTGGTTAATTTCATTGTATAATACACTGCTACAAATCTGGTGGCATATAAGGATAAGCATTTGTTCTCATGTCACAGATCTGCAGGTCAGCTAGGACGGCTGAACTTCAGATTCTAGGTCATTGTGTTAGCTGGGGTAGCTCTGCCTCTGTGTGTTCATTCAGAGGTCCAGACAAAAGGAGTAGCAGTAACCCTTTAGCCACTGCCCATATCTATGTTCAACTTTGCAGCACAGCTCTTTGAATGTATCAGGTAAACCTAACACAAAAAAACAGAGCACTAGTAAAGGTAACTATGTAAATATAAAAGACAATATAAATGTCTAATTTTCCTCTTTCTTCTTTAAACTGCTTTTAAAAGCAATTATATAAAACAATATGTATTTAATTGTATTGTTTGGACTGTAACATACAGAAATGTAGCATCTTTGACAATAATAGCATAAAGGGATAGATGGGATCAAAACCGTAACGTACTAACTAAATGAAGCCAGATGATAAGTCAGACACACAGGAACGAAGAGAATAATAAATGTTAAATAAAAATGTCCATATTACAAACTCAGTAAATATATACTTGCTCTCCTTTTTTTCTCAGCTTCTTTAATTGACATGAATAATAATAATTGTGTCAATTTATTGTTTATTTTGTAGCATATATAGATAAAACATGTATGACAATATTAGCACAAAAAAGCAGGAAGAGGGACTAGAGTTAATAGATGTAATGTTTTAATCTCCCTGGAATTAAGTTATGTAAATCTGAAGTCAATTTTTTATAAGTTTATATATATGTTTATACATATATAAAGCCTGAAAGCAAATAACTAAAAAATTATGGTGCTATTAACTGAAAGACATATGAAAAAATTAAAAGACTTAAAATTATACACTGGAAAATATTCATTCAGTGCAAAAGAAAATAGTGAAGGAGGAATAGAGGGAAAAAAATGAGACCATAAAAACAAAAAAATAAAAAGGTGGATACAAATCCATTTATATCAATAATAGCATAAATTTTGGATGTATTAAACAATCCAGTCAAAAGGCAGAGGAAAAAATAAATATTATATGCTGTCTATAAAGGACACACTTTAGATTAAAAGGCACTAATAGGTTGAAAGTAAAATTATGGAAAAATATATACCATGCAAACAATTACCAAAAGAGAGCTGGACTGGTTATACTAGTATCAGACAAAATAGACTTTGATGAATGTTAATAGCAGCATTATTTATAATGGTCAAAAAGTAGAAAAAACACAAATATCCATTAACTGATAAATGGATAAACAAAATATGGTATATCCATGCGAAGGAATATCATTTGGCCACAAAATAGGAATGAAGTACTGACACATGTTACAACATGAATGAATCTTAGTAACATTAAGCTAAATGAAAGAATCCAGAAACAAAAGGTCACATATTGCATGATTTCATTTACATGAAATACCAAGATTAGGTATTTCCATGAAGACCAAAAGTAGGTTACCTATTACCAAGGATTGGAGGAAGGGAGAAAAGGGGAATGACTACATGAAGTATTGTGTTTCTTTATGGGGTGATGAAAATGTTCTGGAATTATATAGTGAATATGCTAAATATCACTGGATCATATATCTTATGGTTTAATATTTTAAAATAAATTTAAAAGCTAAAAAATGAGCATTTGGTAAAAAAAGAATTGTGAAATGAAACAATGGAGAAAACATAAGTGTAGGAAGAAAATAATAAATATAATGTTATAATTCAATGAAACATGGCAAGTGGGACTTACAAAGTGGTAATGAGTTGTCATTGAGTAGTATTTGTAACATAAACTTTGAATTGTTGTGCCCTGTGAGGAGACGGTCTTGAAGCAGGTCCTGATGGGAGAGCTATTGCTTTTGGTAAATCAATTGGTTAATTGGTACACAGCATTATCTGCCAGGAGCAGAATTTCCTAGATCCAGCAGCTTACTTTTATTCATCTCAGTATTGTTTATTAAACAAACAGAATAGCAGTCTTCATTCTAATATTGTTTAGTAAGCAATTAGGAAATGGCACCTGTTTCCTATACTGTATAACATAGGGACATAGTATTATTTGGTGTAAGTTTTCAGATATATGCCAACAAAATAAAAAACCTGAATTAAATATAAAAATTCCTAGAAAACTAAAAGATGTCATAATTAGTGAATAAATAGAATACTTAAATATGTCAAAATTAAGAAATTATAAATTAAATAAAAGGCATATGCTTTGGAAAAGAAGAAATAACACTGCCTCTCTTTCCATGTATATTATCCCTAGGAATCAACAAAAAATAGCAATCTCATAGAACTAAGAAGCAAAAATCATAGGATACAAGATAGGATGCAAAAACCAATTGCATTCCTACCTGCTATATTTTTTGAGTTATATTCTTTGTGACTACCCTAGGGATTGCAATTAATATCTTAACATATAACAATCTAGTTCAGATTACTAGCAACTTAATTTCGATAGTATACAAAAATGTTGCTTCTGTATAGTTCCATTTTCTCCCCTCTCCTTTGTGCTAGTATCATACAAATTACATCTTTATATATTATAAGCCCTTTAATAGTTTTAAGTTTTTGATTTATGCAGTTTTCTTTTAATTCAAATGGGATAAAAAAATTCAAACAAAAAAATGCATTTATACTGTTTTTTATATTTACCTTGGTAGTGACTTTTACTTGAGCATTTTATTTCTTCACATGAATTTGAGTTATTTTCTAGTGTACTTTTATTTCAGCCTGAAAGAGACCCTTTAGTATTTCCTATGGGACAGACTGGTATGGTAAAAATAAAATCTCTCAGTTTTTATTTAACAAGGGAAGCCTTAATATCATCTTTGTTTCTGAAGGGTAGTTTTGCTGGATATAGAATTCTTCCTTGACAGTTTCTTTTTTCTTTCACCACTTTGAATATATTGTTTCAATGTTTTCCAGCCTCCCTATTTTCTGAGGAGAAATTGACTGTTATTGTAATTGAAGATCAATTGAACATGATGACTCACTTCTCTCTTGCTGCTTTTCAGATTCTCTTTTTGTCTTCGGCTTTTGAGAATTGGACTAAGATGAGTCTAGGTTTGGACCTCTTTGATTTTAGCCTATTCAGAGAGCATTGAGAAACTTGGATGTTTAGATTAATGCTTTTCATCAAATCTGTGGGGTTTTGGGCCAATATTTCTTTAAATATTCTTTCTGCCTGTTTCTCTCTCTTCTCTCCTTCTGGCAATGTCAGTATTATGCAATGTCAGTATTCTTGACAGTGTCACATAAGTCCCTAAGGCTCTGTTAATTTTGCATCATTCTGTTTTCTCTCTGTTCCCCATATTGGATAATTTCAATTGACTATCTTCAAATTTAGGTGGGTTTTTTTTTCAACTCCAGAATTTCTATTTTGTTTTCTTCTTTTAATTGTTCTTTATTGATGGACTCTATTTGGTGAGACACTGGTGACATACTATCCTTTAGTTCTTTGAACATGGTTTCTTTTCATTCCTTGAACATATTTAAAATAGCTGTTTTAAAATTTTGTCTTGTAAATCCAACATCCAAACTTCCTCAGGGAGAGAGTCTATTGACCTTTTTTCTATGTAGGGGTCATATTTTTTTCTTCCTTTGCATATCTCATAATATATTTTCTAAAAAAACTGGACATTGAAATAATGTGGCAACTCTGGAACTCAAACTTTCAAGCCCTCTGTAAGGTTTATTGATTTTGCTGTTTGTTTTTGTTGCTGTTGTTTGTTTAGTGACTTCCTGAACTAATTCTCTAAGACTTTGTTGTGGCCACCAATATCTCTGCTTAGTTAGTTTAGTGGTCAGCTAATGATTTGACAAAGATTTCCTTAAATGTCTGTAACCATAAGGCTCCCCACCCATGACAACTGGCTCTATGTGCATGCTTTTTCCTTTTTCTCATTTGCCCCAACTGTCTCATCACCTTAGGCAACAGTTATATTAGACAATTGCCACTGATTGTTTTTTGGTTGTTTTTTGTTTTTTTTTTTTTACTTAAATTCAGTTTTATTGAGATATGTTCACATGCCATACAATCATCCATGATGTACAATCAACTGTTCAAAGTACCATCATATAGTTATGCATTCATCACCCCAATCTATTTTTGAACATTTTCCTTACACCAGAAAGAATAAGAAAAAGAATAAAAAAATAAAAGTGAAAAAGAACACCCAAATCATCCTCCCTACCCTATTTTTCATTTAGTTTTTGTCCCCATTTTCCTAGTCATCCATCCATACACTGGATAAAGGGAGTGCAATCCAGAAGGTTTTCACAATCACACTGTCACCCCTTGTAAGCTACACTGTTATACAATCGTCTTCAAGAGTCAAGGCTACTGGGTTGCAGTTTGATAGTTTCGGGTATTTACTTCTGGCTATTTCAATACATTAAAAACTAAAAAGGGTTATCTATATAGTGTGTAAGAATGTCCACCAGAGTAACCATTCAACTCCATTTGAAATCTCTCAGCCACCAAAGCTTCACTTCGTTTCATCTTGCGTCCCCCTTTTGGTCAAGAAAATGTCCTCAGTCCCATGATGCTGGGTTCAGACTCATCCCTGGGAGTCATATCCTGCATTACCAGGGAGATTTACACCCCTGGGAGTCAGGTCCCACGTGGTGGGGAGGGCAGTGAGTTCACCTGCCAAGGTGGCTTAGCTAGAGAGAGGCCACTCATTGTTTTTGATATATGTTCCTGAGTTAAGACAGTAAGTGAACTCTGAGTCAGGGCAAACAGGGACAAACCCTGTGAATGGGGGTTTCCTGGTACTTTTATATAGTTAAAATAATGACAATTTCTGGGGATCAGACTTTAGTGAAGTTCCGAACCCATTTCACTCCCTCAAGTAACTGCTAAGCTGCTGGTTTTCCTGGCTACTTTGATTGTGTAGTTGTTGATTCAAGGCTACTATGAAGCTGGGGAGAGCAGGGCTGGGAATAGGGAAAGTTAAAATGTCACATATCTCATTGATGTTACAAAGATTCAACTGTTTTTCTTGAATAAACTTTCCCTGGATTGTTGCAAGCTTTGGGTTAATTTCTAGAGTTCTGAGAAAGTTGATTTTGATGTTTTTGTTTCTCTTGTTGCTTTTGTGGAGGAGTGGATTTTCAGAGGTTTTTACTCTACCATTCTGGAAGTGGCATTTTACTTCAGGATTATTGCTACAGGTTCTTATTCTTGGAATCTGTTTTTTTTTCCATAATAATTATTGTTTATTCAATAACACTTTTCTTATAATCTTTTCATGCTCTAAAAATCAAAATCTAAATTTAATTTCAATCATAAGAATAAATAGATTTTTCTGTATTCAATCATCCCATAACCTGTTCACACCTATATGCAGGTATGCAAAAACATAAGATATTTTACATTCCCTTTGCAAGGCAGAAATTTTAAATTGTTCTCTGAATATGTTTTTCATTTCTGTGTTTTAGAATACCCTGCACTTGGCATGGCTTCTTACCATCTCGGAGAACCCCAACAATTTCTTCAAATCCAGATACTGTACCATATAAAAAGTCGACCTTGATATCTTTCATCTCTCTGCAATTTGCTATTCCTATGTATTTTGCAAATTTAGTCATTAAAGTCCTACCTAGTATTCAACCTTATGTTCTGTAATCTCAATGGCCCAATCTTTTATCTGTAAAACTTCAAAACAGCATAATGTGTATATGCAAATTTGAGTTAAGGGAAGAAAAATAATTTCTACCTTTGTCAAGGATCAGTCTAAAATCAATTCATTGATTTTTTTTTTCTGACAGCTACATCACATTCTTTTCTATTATGCCTTTAAAACTTACTATGTCATTCCACATCTATGGATTTTACCTTCTCAACTAGGCTGAAAAACCTGTGATAATATTTACATATTTTGTAAACTTTCATGGTATCCAGCATGATACCATGCAATTAAATACGAGTTGTCTGTTTCTTCCATTATTTTGATAGATGGATTATACCATTGTCAACTGAAATTAAGTACTACTATGTATTTTTCCACTCTCTGTATAGATTGGGAAATTATTCAATATGATGTCAATAGGTGAGTGGGAAAATCACCACATGACTCAACTGTCAAATAGCAGTTTTAAGTCACCATGTAATAGAATAAGAGCCATAAACTTTTATCATTTTTAAAATTCCAGGCTATGTGTTTTGAAAGAAGAGGCATAAAATGATGTATGAATATCTGTGACTTTAAGAGTGTAGACTATGAATGAATTATGGGCACAAGAATAATAATATATGGTTGTAAGAGTTTCCAAAAGATTGGTCTTTGAAAATCCATGCAGCAAATGAGTTCTGTGATTCTGGTTTGCCAGGTGCTTTAGGACAGTTCTGAAAATAGCTATTATTGTCACGAAGTAAAGAAAATTAGTTTTCCTGAATGATGAAAATCATCTTTATGCTATCAGACCTGATTGGAGATTGTTTTAACTATTTTGTTGGAAACAGTTGCAAGAATTCATTGTATCAGCTGTGACATCTGTTACTGTAAGAAGTGGCATCTGGTTGGAAGATCACTGATATGGTATAATCACATAGAAATGACAATTTCCTTTTTACTGTTTAGTGTTGGTGAGTGTGATGCTGGAGCTTTTGACATATCTTAAATTATGTATTTTAAAAATATGTGAATACAAAACCATTTATGCATTTTAGACTCAAAAATGTTTTAAAAGAGAGATTATATTTTATCTCTTAATGTGATATATAATCACAAAAAAAGTTTTCCTGCAGAAATTTCTAGTTATCTTCTTTCTCTTGATAGCCAGGAAATTTAGGTTTTTCCATGGTGCTACCTTTCCAGTTTGTTCCATTGCTTCCTTGGTAAGCTTATCCACTTCCAGGCTTCGGAATCTTACCTCTATGCATGCATTTAATATGATTACTATGTGCCTCAGTTTGCCAGGACTACTATAATAGATACCACAAATTGGTTGGCTTAAACAATAAGAATGTTTTGTCCAAGTGATTGGTGGGCTGAAAGTCTAAAATCAATTCATAAAGCAGGGCCATGCTGTCTCTGAAGTCTGTAGCTTGCTGGTGCTGGCTTGCTGATAATCTGTAACTCAATCTTTACATCCACCCCTTGGCTGTATCTCTCCCTATCTGTCTCCTGCTGCTGTGTCCAGATTTTCTCTGCTTATAACCTTGATTCTGTTTGACTTCATCTTAACTAATCATTTCTTCAAGGATTCTATTCACAAATGAGTTCACATCCACAGGACCAGGGATAAAGACATGATTCAACCCATAACACTATGTAATTATTTCTATTTGTTGTCAGTACTATGTCTAAAATATCTCTTCAGTCTATCAGTTCATCTCCATCTCCCATGCCTTATCAGAAGCCCAAGACTCCAAAACTCCATCTCTTTCTATAATCACACTCAGATCAGTCCAATAGCAATACAACACATCCCAGCAGAATCCTCCTTCTGGCCTTTGCATCAGTTAAACTATTTTCAGCTGCAAGTAATAGAAAACACTCACCAACTGCTCAACAATTAGTAAGTTATTATCTCATGTCACAACATGTCCAGAATTAGAGCAGCTCCAAAGACAGTTAAGTTGGCAACTATGAGACATCCTACAATTCCCTTCATTTACTTATCCATTCACTCATTTATTCACCCAACAAATACGCATGGAACACCTATTATCTATCAGGTTTGCTTCTAAATACTTCATTTAGGTCAGGGAACAACAAAAAAGATCTCTGCCTTGTGGAGTTTACATTCACATTGTAGTATGAGACATTGTACAACAGATCCATTAAAATGTGTGATGTTTTATAGTATGTAAAAATAAATAATATGGTATGTTAGAAGGTAATAAAGCTATGCAAAACAAAGAAGCATAGATAAAAGGATTTAGACTGCCAAGGGTAAAGTTTTAAGTAAGGTGCAAGCCTTTGAGAAGGTGAGAACATTTGCTAGGCAATATCTGGGGAAAGAAAATTCCAGATAGAGGAAGCAACTAACACAAAATTGCCAAGGGAGGATGGTGCCTGACAAGTTGGAAGGACCCTTCCAGAGAAGCTAGAACAGAGAAAGCAAAGGGAAAAGTAGGAGGTGAATTTAGAGAGGGAACTGAGGCTTTGTAGACTATTCTCAGTGTGCAAGTTTTTATATAGTTTGAAACGGAACCATTGCCAGCTTTTAATCAGAGCAAAAAATGACTTACTATTTTAAGGGATCACTTTGGCTGCTTTATAATCTGAGATTTATTTTTTCTGTTACTGCAATACTGCTTCTAATCTTGCTCCATCCTAGGGGTGGGATGGAGCAAGATTAGAAGCAGTATTGCAGTAACAGAAAAAATAAATGGTAGAAGCTCACAGCAGGGGGCTGGAGGTAGCGGTGTTGATTAGCGGATAAAATCTGGGTGTATTTTCAGGGAAAAGCCAACGAGCTTTTCTCACAGATTTGAAGCATGTTGGTGAGAAAGAAAGACATCAAGGATGATTCCAGAGTTTTGCATGTTTATTGTTGATAACTTTAATCATTAATGATTCATAAGAATAAGAACAACAGTCCTTAACAAACACCATAATTAAATAAATAACAGATACTTCATTTCTCCTTTCTTCACTAAGTATTTCCCACCTAATCAAATAAATGTTATTCTTGTTTTAGAAAAAAAAACAGTCAGTCAAGGGAGAAAAATGGAGTTCAGGCTTCTAGTTCTCAATCTACGAATTATTGTTACTTTTCTGCAAGATGACGTAGAGTTCTTGAAAATGTATAAAATCCCTGTATTTAGAGTTTAAACTCATGAGTACATTAGATGTAAATTAAAAATACCCTTGACTATTTCTTAATGGCAGGTTTGGTTACTAAAAAATATGCTTTATAATAGTCTATTTCTTCCCATCATTATACATGTTTTAATTATAGATTGGCTAGAAAAAACATGCTGCAAATATTTAATAAGTTAAAGTAAAATAAAATAAAATTTTCTCACTATATATTTAAGATAACAAAGCGCCTTTTACAGCTTGAATTTTCTTTCACTTTTATGCAGGTTTCTTTGGATCCAGAATTTATTATGAGGTTAACTTTTTGATACTCCTTTTCCCTATCACAATTTAATTGCAATTCTATTTCTGATTTTGCCTTTTGATAAAATTAAATGTAATAAATATTTCCAGATTCTCTGCCTGCTAATAATCCAGTTGCATTCTTCTTCATATAAACTGATTCCATAGAATCATATATATTTTACTCTAATGCTGAATTGCTACACCATTACATATTTGCATGTATTCTCTGTAGAATATTATTTTAAGGAACAATTAAAAATTATTTAATTTGGATTCTTAAGAACATTTCTTTCTGGATTCCTACTTTTAATATGGTTTCAATATCACATCCTACCCCGATCCAAATAGTACATACCTGTCAGCATGGTCCACCTCCAACACAAGTCCAATCATGTCTATGCCTTGTCTGAAATCCCTCAATGATTCATCAACCCTACAGTATCAATTTTCCTTTCTCTTGGGAAGTTTACATGCCCTTCAAGGATATTTGTTTCCATTCACTTTTTTTTTTTTTTAATCTTCATTTTATTGAGATATATTCACATACCTCGCAGTCATACAAAACAAATCGTACTTTTGATTGTTCACAGTACCATTACATAGTTGTACATTCATCACCCAAATCAATCCCTGACACCTTCATTAGCACACACACAAGAATAACAAGAATAATAATTAGAGTGAAAAAGAGCAATTGAAGTAAAAAAGAACACTGAGTACCTTTGTCTGTTTGTTTCCTTCCCCTATTTTTCTACTCATCCATCCATAAACTAGACAAAGTGGAGTGTGGTCCTTATAGCTTTCCCAATCCCCTTGTCACCCCTCATAAGCTACATTTTTATACAACTGTCTTCGAGATTCATGGGTTCTGGGTTGTAGTTTGATAGTTTCAGGTATCCACCACCAGCTACCCCAATTCTTTAGAACCTAAAAAGGGTTGTCTAAAGTGTGCATAACAGTGCCCACCAGAGTGACCGCTCGGCTCCTTTTGGATTCTCTCTGCCACTGAAGCTTATTTCATTTCCTTTCACATCCCCCTTTTGGTCAAGAAGATGTTCTCCGTCCCACGATGCCAGGTCTACATTCCTCCCCGGGAGTCATATTCCACGTTGCCAGGGAGATTCACTCCCCTGGGTGTCTGATCCCACGTAGGGGGGAGGGCAGTGATTTCACCTTTCACGTTGGCTTAGCTAGAGAGACAGGGCCACATCTGAGCAACAAAGAGGCATTCGGGAGGAGGCTCTTAGGCACAACCATAGGGAGGCCTAGCCTCTCCTTTGCAGCAACCGTCTTCCCAAGGGTAAAACCTGTGGTAGAGGGCTCAACCCATCAAACCACCAGTCCCCTATGTCTGTGGTCATGTTAGCAACCATGGAGGTGAGGTAGGCGAATACCCCTGCCTTCTCCACAGGCTCCTCAAAGGGGCACTGCATCTTTTTTTTTCCCTTGTTTTTGTTTTTTTTTTTTTAACTTTCCCTTCTTTTTTAAATCAACTGTATGAAAAAAAAGTTAAAAAGAAAACAAACATACAATAAAAGAACATTTTAAAGAGACCATAACAAGGGAGTAAGAAAAAGACAACTAACCTAAGATAACTGCTTAACTTCCAACCTGTTCCTAATTTACCCCAAGAAAGTTACCTAATATAGCAACATTTCTGTGAACTTGCTCCTACTATATCCATCAGAAATTAACAGACCATAGTCATTTCTGGGCATCCCCAGAACGTTAAATAGCTTATCTGTTCTTCTTGGATTATTGTTCCCCCTTCCTTAATTGCTCTCTATTGCTAGTTCCCCTACATTCTACTTTATAAGCCATTTGTTTTACATTTTTCAAAGTTCACATTAGTGGTAGCATATAATATTTCTCTTTTTGTGCCTGGCTTATTTTCGCTTAGCATTATGTCTTCAAGGTTCATCCATGTTGTCATATGTTTCAGGAGATCGTTCCTTTCTTACTGCCGCGTAGTATTCCATCGTGTGTATATACCACATTTTATTTATCCACTCATCTGTTGAAGGACATTTGGGTTGTTTCCATCTTTTGGCAATTGTGAATAATGCTGCTATGAACATTGGCGTGCAGATATCTGTTCGTGTCACTGCTTTCCGATCTTCCGGGTATATACCGAGAAGTGCAATCGCTGGGTCGAATGGTAACTCTATATCTAGTTTTCTAAGGAACTGCCAGACTGACTTCCAGAGTGGCTGAACCATTATACAGTCCCACCAACAGTGAATAAGAGTTCCAATTTCTCCACATCCCCTCCAGCATTTGTAGTTTCCTGTTTGTTTAAAGGCAGCCATTCTAACCGGTGATAGATGGTATCTCATTGTGGTTTTAATTTGCATCTCTCTAATAGCTAGTGAAGCTGAACATTTTTTCATGTGTTTCTTGGCCATTTGTATTTCCTCTTCAGAGAACTGTCTTTTCATATCTTTTGCCCATTTTATAATTGGGCCGACTGTACTATTGTCATTGAGTTGTAGGATTTCTTTATATATGCAAGATATCAGTCTTTTGTCAGATACATGATTTCCAAAAATTTTTTCCCATTGAGTTGGCTGCCTCTTTACCTTTTTGAGAAATTCCTTTGAGGTGCAGAAACTTCTAAGCTTGAGGAGTCCCCATTTATCTACTTTCTCTTTTGTTGCTTGTGCTTTGGGTGTAAAGTCTAGCAAGTGGCCGCCTAATACAAGGTCTTGAAGATGTTTTCCTACATTATCTTCTAGGAGTTTTATGGTACTTTCTTTTATATTGAGATCTTTGGGCCATTTTGAGTTAATTTTTG
>KN189800.1:24285-145259 GCA_000164785.2 Choloepus hoffmanni
CATTTGTTGTTTTAAGTTTATGAATTCTTCTTTATGGTCAGCCAGTGTCTTCTTTATATCCTTCAGCTCGTTTGCTATATCTTCCTTCATTTCATCAAATTTATTTAGCATTACTTGCCTCCACTCCTGTGTCTCAGCTGAGCTATTAGTTTGTTCCTTTGGCTGGTCCATGTTTTCGTGTTTCCTGGTATGGATTGTTATCCTAAGTTGTCTAGGTATCTGATTGTCTTGATTAGTTTATTTTGGAGCTTGTTTTCTGTCTTTTACCTCATGGTTTTCTTGTTGGTTGGCTTTGTTCTCTAGCCTCTGTTATTCAGTTCAACTTATTCTAGACCTCTAACTTAGGTTCTATTTAGTTGATCAGAATTTTTCCCCTCTTGTTTTTTCTGTTTCTTGTTCTGCCTCTATGTAACCTTTTTGTGAGTGGGTCTCCTCAGATATGGTCGACCCTAGTCAGATTTTCCCAATCTAGTGAGGCCCAGGTCTCATTGGGAGGGTATGGAGTTTTCCTGAGAATGAGACCCTCCTATGAGGCCTTTAGAATTGGTGCTTTTCCTCTCCTGTCCAGCAGGTGGCGCTGGCCAGCCCGCAGCTCCCCCACCAGTGTAAGGAGGTATGGAGCCTTTAGTTCTCCTGGTGACTCTGATCCTGTCAGGGGCATGGAATCTGAATTCCAGCTCCTGGGATCTGAATTCCCAGAAGAAGGACTGCCAGTTGAGCTGGGCCTCCCTCCACTCTCCCAGTCCTCAGAATTCCAGTTGTCTCTCAGGGGCACTATTCCCTTCTCCTCTCTCCTCTTTGGGGCCTCTCCAGGTAGATTCCTTGGTCAGCCTGAGTTGCCAATTAAAGACAGGGCTGGAGGCCTTCAGTAGTGAATATGGAACTCAAAGACACTGTGGGTACTCTGTGTCCCCTCAAGCCCAGCCTAGTCCCTCAACCTGGGCTTTCTGATAGAAAATAACCACATATATTACTTTTAGATTTAAAAAAAAAAGTAGAAAAGAAATCAAGAAAAAGAAAAAAGGAAAAAAAAAAAAAAAAAAAAAGAAAGAGTCTCTTTTAAACGTCTTTCCCCAGCCTGGAATTTGATATCCATGTCTCCCAGCCCCATTTTATGAAAAGACTGTTATGTCCCAGTTCAGTGGCTTTGGGGGCCTTATTAAAGATCAGTCACCCATAGATCTGGGGATGGACAGACACTTTTATGTACAGGAAATACAAGTAACTTTAAAACATATGAAAAGATGCTCAACTTCACTGGGTATTAGGGAAATGCACATCAAAACTACAATGAGATATCCTCTCACACCTACTCTAAAGGACATTATTAAAAAATTGAAAATTACAAGTGCTGGAGAAGATGTGATGAAAGATGCACACTTATTCATTGTTTGGGGGAATGCAGAATACTACAGCCACTCTGCAATGCAATGTGTTGTTTCCTCTGGAAACTAAAGAATGGCCATATGTTCCAGCAATTCCATTAATAAGTATATATTCAGAGGAAATCAAAGCTAAGAAACTAACTGACATTTGTAAACTGATGTTTATAGAAGCATTATTCATGATTGCCAAGAGATGGAAAGAGCCCAAATGTCCATCAACAGAGGAGTGAACAAAGTGTACTGTACACATCTGATAGAGTATTATGCAGCTGTTAAGACTGAATAAAGTCACAGAGCATATAATAATGTGGATGAACCTTGAGGATGTTACGTTGAGTGAAATTAGCCAAAAGCAAAAGAGCAATTAATTTATGGTCTCACTAGTATGAACTAACATTAATGTGAAAATGTTTAGAGTTAACACAGAGAACACAGGATATCAGGAGATAGAAAGGGGGCAGAGAAAAGACATTTGATGCTGAATAAGTGTATAATGCTCAACAGGATTGATTTCATAGATCCAGAAATGGATAGTAAAATAATGTGTGATGATAGCACAATATTGTAAGTTCACCAAATAAAGATGGTTGTGAGTAAATTTGAAAGAGAAAGCTAGAGTCATTTATGCTGGCAGAAAGAAAGATAGAAGATAAACACTGGGACTGTTTAATTTAGTGAAATCTAGAATGGTCAATGATGGTGATTAAATGTACAAATATAAAAATATTTTTACATTTGGGAGAACAAATGAATGGCAGCTTTTCAAGGAGTTGAAAATGGTATGGTATTGGGGAAAATATAGTCATGGAAAACTAGAGTATATAGCAAAGAGTGAAATTGTAATACGCTTCCATTAATTGTAACAAAAGTAATATATAAAAGCTCAATGTTTACAAAAGGGGATAGGAAGGAACAGTATGGGATTCACTGTGGTGGTTTTGTTGTCTGGCCTTTTAATTTAATTTAATTTAATTTAATTTTTATTTTTTGTTTTATGCTTTTTATTATTCTTATTTTAATTTATTTTGGGGGTAATCAATGTGTTCAAGGGCTTATTGTGGTGATGAATGTGCAACTGTCTGATGATACTGTGAGCAATTGATTATACACCATGGATGATTGTATGGTACGATTATATCTCTATAAAATTGCATGTGAAATAATAAACAGAGAGATACAAGTGCTAAAGAAAATGTGGTTAGTGGGACATTTGTACACTGGTGTTTATGGTAGCAGTCTTCATGGTTGCAAAGGATGCAAATGGCCTCAGGGTACATCAGCCCATGAATTAAATGGTGGACTGTGGTGTATGCATACAATAGAATATTGAGCCACTGCAAAGAGTGAAGTTAAGGCAGACAACTAGGTATTTGGACCTTGAGGACAATATTTGAGTGAAATATGCTAGAAACAAACAAACATAGTAATGCCTCACTAATAGAAACTAAGTATAATATGCAAATGCTGAGAATTGAATCTTGCAGCACATGTATCAGGAGAAGGCTTATTGTATATTTCCCTAGATTGTAAGCTTTTACAGCAGTTGCATCTACTTCTGAGTTGTAACAGTTATGTCTAAATTCTGAGATGCTAAACTCTTTGTGTAAAACCTGGTCTGTCCTCAGGACTTTGAGTATCTGTGTGACACCTGAGACTCAGAGCTGGAGTTTGACAGCTATGAATGTCAGTATTATCCTGTACAGCAACTGTTAAAAAACTGAAAGAGTTCAGAATTCAATTATAGATACAGATGAAGCAGGTCTGGTTAGGAATAAGGCAAGTCATTCTAAAAGGTAAAAGATGATATTAACTGTGTTTTAAAACTTCAAATTGTGTGTCAGATCAAAGGATGATATGTTCATTTTTTAAAAATCTATTTTATTGTGATATATTCACATACCATACAATCATCCATGGTGTACAATTGTTTACAGTACCATTATATAGTTGTGTAGTCATCACCACAATCAAGTTTTGAACATTTACTTACCACACACAGAAAAGAAAAAGAATAAAAGTAAAAAAGAACACCCACAACATTCCATACCCCCTCCCTCATTATTACTGTTTGTCCTCATTTTTCTATTCATTGTCTACACACTGTATAAGGGAGTGGGAGCCACAAAGTTTTCACAATCACATGGTCACACAGTAGAAGCTATATAGTTATACCATCATCTTCAAAAATAAAGGCTACTTGGTTACAGTTCAACAGGTTCAGGTATTTCCTTCCAGCTATTCCAATACACTGAAAACTAAAAAGGGATATCTATGTAATTTATAAGAATAACCTCCAGAATGACCTCTTGGCTTTGAGATATCTCAGCCACTGAAATATTATTTTGTTTCATTTGTTTTCCACCTTTTTGTCCAAGAAGGCTTTCTCAATCCCATGGTGCAAGGTCCAACCTGTCCCTATGATTCATATCCCATGTTGCCATGGAGACCTACAACTCTGGTAGTCATGTCTCATGTACAGGGGAATGCAGTGATTTTTACCTTCAGAGCTAGCATAGAGAGAGAGGTCACATCTGAGCAACAAAAGAGTTTACCCATGAGTAACTCTAGGCAACATTTTAAGTAGACATAGCCTCTCTTTTGCAGCAACAAACTTAATAAGGTCAAGTCTCATGATCAAAGGCTCAACCTTCCAAATTGGTAGTCTCCAATGCTTGTGAGATGAGTAGAAAAATAGGGACAAAAAGTGGATGAATATTAGGGGTGTTTGGGAGATGAGCTGTTCTGGGTATTTTTCTTTACTTTCATTTTTCTGAGGAATTAAAATGTTTAAAAATTAACTTTGGTGATGAATGCACAATGTATGATGGTACTGTGAACAACTAAATGTACACTGTGGCTGATTGTAAAGTATGTGAATAGATCTCAATAAAACTGAATTAAATGTATTCTCCTAATTTGAACATCATATCTCTTAATATATATGATGGAAGTATCCACTGATAGGGAACCAGAGAAATAAGACTACTCTCCCCAGCTTCACTAGGCAGCCAAGTGAAGCAAGGGAAGGAAAATAAAATAAATACAAGTATAAATGAAGGAATAACATTTGCATTAACACATATAAATTTCATTAAGGTAAATAAAAGAAAAACACTGTGGAACTATAGTGAGAATCTTATTTGAATCAGGATTGAAGACAATTGGATTCAAAATATCAACATGGAAATATGAAACATTTTCAAAATAGTAACAAAATAGAGAAAATGTTAAAATAATTCAAAGCAGAATGAAATATACATTTGGCTGAGATTTTCTATATTTTGTGAGAAAATTTACAGTTTCTTTGAAAGTTGTGAAACAGCTAAATTAATGGAAAGATAAATTATATTTATGGATTGAAAGACTTAATATTATAACAATGTCAATTATATTAATTTACAAATTGATACCTGAGTAAAAATTTCTATATATTTTCTATTGCAGTAATTGAAAATTCTCTAAAAGTCATATGAAATAGTTAAAAGGATTTCCTTCATAGATATCATCTTTCTATAAAGTAATAATAAGTAAATATTGTGGCATAAGGGAATGTAAGGACAAGTAAACATGCAACAGAATAAAGGGTTCATAAGTGAACACTCAGCATATGATAGATGCAGCAAGAACCTGACAAAAGTATTCCTCTGCAACTAAATATGCCCCAACAAACCATCTAGGAACCAGAGTTCAGGGTGTTGGTAATTTTAATTACTGTAAGCAACCTGGCCATTAAGAAGAAATGGTCTGGAGCTTTGTAAAACCAGTTATTTTAACTTCTAGGAAACAAAGTGCCTTTCAAAGTAACTGGTAGAGCTGCCCTAGGAAATGAGAGAGTTCTCCAATTGTCCATGCCATATACTTAGCCTAACTAGATTGGATACAAACAATTAAAAATGAGAGCAGGATATTGTAAAAATTTAATCCTAGTTATGTTTCTCTTTAATGGCTGTACCATTTTATGTCTTCTCTAAAAATGGGTGGGCAAATCCCTTTGGTATTTTGGAGGCTCTATGGACCCCAGAAAGGACCAAGTTCCTTTAATCCATTGCTATAAGGTTGTAGGCCTGTTTTGGGTGGGATATTTTGATTAGGTTATTTCAATTGAGATGTGAGCCACCCCATTCAAATTGGGTCTTAATCCTCTTACTGGAGTCCTTTCTGAGAGGCTAAAACACACACAGAAAATAAGAGACAAAATTAAGAGGAGCTCAAAGAGAGAAGTCCAAGAGAGATTAAAAGAAGACCCACAGAAAACATAGGGGAAGCCATTGAAACCAGAAGCTGAAAGCAATAAAACCCAGGAAAGAAGAACCAGCAAATGCCAGCCATGTGTCTTCCCATGTGACACAGGTGGGCTGGTCCCAGGAAGACAGAAATGTATTGTTTCAGAGTCCAGTTTTCATCCTGTTGATGGGATATTTTCATGGAGTAAGAACTACAAACTGTAAGTTAATAAATCACTAATGTAAAAGCCAACCCATGGCTGCTTTAGCAAACCAAAATAATCCTCTTACCTTGAATGAGCAAATCAGTCAGGGCAGTTATGAGGGAAGGGTGGGGTGCAGAAAGATGGTGGAGGTGTAAGGTATGGTTTGGAATTCTTTATACTAAGCCTGGAGATTGGTGCTATTATGTACAAGGAAGCTGTTGCAGAATAAGCCATGCTTTGCATGGTTGTCATGTGCAGGTTACTGAGTTGTAAATTTATAAGGAATTTCCCAATTTAGATATTTTTTCCACTAATATCCTTGCAACAGTGGCTGCTGCAAGCCATTTATTATTTAAAAATATCAATAGTCTTGGGATGGGGCAATTATATAAATCTGATTGAGAAATTTCTAAAAGTCCAGTAGATTAAAGAAAATATACTTGAGAGCTATGGAAAAGTTTTCTTGGATTATGTTTAAGACAAATTAAATAATTATAATATATTTTCCTTAACTTGATAGACAGTATGCCTTTGAGGGTGTTTATAATTTGGAGAGGTTATAGAAGCAAAGGTTTTGTTAAACCTCCAAAGCTATAAAAATTAAAAGAGCTCTTTTGTTAAGAAATAGTTAGATGCTATACTGTTACCAAAAGTTTTAGATATAATTAAAATTCCTCATCATTCTTAGGCAAGGATAGAGGAAAACACTGGCAGATACAGTTGCAAAGTTGTAGCAAACAATTCTAGTCCTATTTCTATGCTCTTGATTTTAAACCAAGCAACTCTGTTAAAAAGAATAGTAAAACACAGACTACTTTTGTAAGATGAATAATATAAATTTATACCTAAAAAAACTAAACTATGATCTTCAAAAACTTTATTTTAGGAATAATTGTTTTATATATTTGGAGACAGTTCAATTATCTAGTTGGTAATTTAAGGTATGCAGGTATGTAAAGTATGCAGGGCATTCTTTGTTAAGGAAAATGTGTACAGTTTTTGCCTTAAAATAAAATTACTGCTTTTTACAGAATGAAAAGCAAGAATATGTAGTACAAAGCCTGTGTAGATATGGAAGTTTGTGAAGGGTTTGTAGAAATAAATTTTATTCATTGTGATCAAGGCTAAATAGTATTTGATAAGTTTATTTATAATATTTTAAGAGGCTTTTTATCAAACTCTGTATTCATGCAAAACTGGAGTTTGGTTTTCTGTTAAAATAAAATTTTCTTGGTTTATTAATAAGCTCTTAGTGAGAAGTTATAAAAAAGTTTTTCTTAGACATCTAAGTATTCTGCCTAGAAAGGATTCTATGTCATAGCAGAATAATATCCTCATTGATGTTTGTGCTGATTATATCATTCTGATTGTTTTAGAAGACAAGTCTTCTCACTTTAAGGAGATAAGTCTTCTTTTACAATCACATTAATTCTCATTGTACTCTTTTAACATCCCTTTGGTTTAAAAGAGAGACAAATATTACCATAAAGTGATTCATTCTCCTGTTTAGCATAGTGTTCAAATCTGAAAACTTTTGACATTTTGCCATCCCAAAATAAACCCTGAAAGATATCTTTTTATTTCAAAATGTTGCAAAGGATTGTTCTTTCATCTTATAAAAAGTGGGATGCTAAAATAGTTAAGATAGTTTGATATAAGTTGCATAAGAAATATTATAAAAATTAATAAGGATATTTTAAACTGTTGATTAAATTTTTATGGATAAAATATTCATATAAATATTTAAAAATTGGATAAAATTCCTAGATTCTTGTTAATGTTCTCATTGCCCATGTTATATACTTATTCTGATCTGCATATTAGACAGCAGTATAGTGTTTGTCATGGGTTTAGTTATTTCAATATGTGTTACATTTCACAGAAAGAATCACATTTCTTTGTCAGTTACATCATATTAAACTGATGCTTCTCTGAAAGTGCCTGTAGACAGCTATAGGTCGTAACTTCATTTTCAACAAAAATGGGCTTCAAAAGAGAATGAATACAAATATATGTTTTCATCCATCTCTTAATTAACATAACCCTAGTAAAAATATAAATTTGAAACTGGAAAAACTTCTACTATGGTCTTTGGTTGATGACCTAAGTATAAATTGTCAAATGTTTTGTTTCTGAAAATAACTTCATTTGAAAAATGTTACTAAAAATTTAAAGCCTTGATTGTAAGCTCTTGCAGTAGTTATATTTTTTTCTTGTATTTAGTTACTACTGTTAATTTTTAAAGTGCTTTGTACTTTATGCATAACCTGGTAGATCCCTGGAAATTTGGGTGTCTATGTGAAACGTGAAACTCATACTTGGAGTTCTCCAGCTCTGGATGTACTGCAGAAGTGGCATTATTCCATTCAGCAACTGTTTCAAAAGCTAGAAAAAGATCAGAATTCAATTAGGTATGTGAATGGGGCTAATCTGGTTGTGACTAAGGTGAATCAGAATACAGGTTGAAGGATGATATTATCTGCATTTTAAGACTTTAATTCTATGTGAAACTAAAAGAGAAGAGATTTATTTTGTCCCAAATTTAAATTTTTGTGACACATATCTGAGTTAACTTAACTAGTCAAATAATTTGCACAGCCTAACTCAGTTATAGCTATCATGGAACTTAGAGGATGAAACCTTAATACTCTTTACAAGTTAATGTAATACCCTGATAATTTTTAGAGTGTTTTGGGTATGAAATGAAACAATGTTTTTAAGGTCTCTTGAGCTTTCAAAGAAAATCATGGAACTATTAAAACACCCACATCTGGCAAAGTCCTGATATTCTCTCAAGCAGTAGAAGTTCCCAATTTACCAAATCTGTAATCAAAGAACATTTCAAGGTCTAAATCTAAAATCTACACTTTTGGTAAACAAGAATATTCCTCATTTAAACATATAACAGAGAGACCTATAATAATAAACTCTGGAACATATAAACTTTGCTTCATAAAATGAAATATGCTAATAAACCAAGTACTCAGTCTTAAAACTTGCACTTATGAAACATATTTCTGTAATAACAAAACTAAGCCTAATTATAATTAATGCATGAGTCACCCATGAAAACTTCCTTGAAACTCAAATGTGTTCTCTCTATCTAAACCAAAATCTGCAGATTAACTCAGTATCTCCTCCCTTACATAGAATGTTTCCCAGTGATGTTACTCCCTGCTGTTGAGGGACCAAATATTACTCAGTAATTCTTTCAGAAAAAAACCTTGATCAAAAGGGGGATGTTAAAAGAAGTAAAACAAAATAGAATTTATATGGCTATGAGATTTCAAATGGAATCAGGAGGTCATTCTGGAAGTTACCTTTATGCAGGTTTCAGCCAGGTATCTCAAATTGCCACAGGATGCCAAGCCCCAAGCAACAATTTTCTTAAATAAAATCATAGGGATATAGATACCATAAGTAAGCCACCAGGCTTTGTGTAATTATCACTCCAGTCTCTATCTGGAGAAGGCTATTTCTCCAACATCACCCAGTTATAGTCACTTGAAAATCACTTAATCATGATAATTCTGTTTTATTTTATTTAAACCTATAATTTTCAATTTGTCAAGTTATTTTTCAAAAACTTAAAGCCTCCTATCCCTGTGCTGGTTGAGCACTGAAATCCAAGGAAACCAGTCCCTCCAAGAACAACATCCAGAAACTCACAAACTTCAACTGCAAACAAAACAACTCCATTCTTCTGCTAATAATATCTACATATATAATCAGCATGAAGCAGTCAGAACAATTGTTATCCTGAATCTGTCAACAGATTTGAGGACACATTTGAGTAATAAGTAAGTTTTCAGGGGTGATTCTTTTTTTCAAGGGTCCAGAATTTTTCTTCAAACTGCAAATTTTACTGAGATAAATTCACACAACCTATAATCCAGCCAAAGTATAAAATCCATGTCTCACAGCATCATCACTCAGTTATTCAAATCATCATCACAATCTATTTTAGAACACTTTCATTACTCCAAAAACAAAATCAATAAATAGACTTAAGAAAAAAAAAACAAAATCCAGGGGGTAACCTTTGTGCATTAATTATAGTTAAACTTAGTTTTGTTATTACAGAAATAAGTTGAGGAATGAACAAGAATAAGAGGGGACTATAATGTGTAACTGCTGTCATCACTGGTTAGCCCATTTCCCTTTGTAACTCCACTCTTGTGTCATTAGGGAAAGCCTCTGTTTCCCTGTAGGACATAATTTATGACTACAGGGTGTTAACTGCAAATGTTAGGAGAGCTAATTTCTTACTTTACTTATATTTTACAAACAGTTTTAACCTTATCTGTATGTTTGTTCCAACTGGTTTTTCTCAGTTCTTATAGCCTGTTTAGCTTAGTTTCAGTGCCTGGTATCTTATAATAATTGAACTATTTACTACACTATTGAAACCTGTAGCTATGTTTGCCCTAGCTGGTTTTGCTATATGTTATAACCTGTTTGTTTAACTCAGTTGCATTCTTTTACTTGTTATCTTATGTTAATTGAGTGATTCACAAACCCATTGTAAACTGTAACCTAAAACATACCCCAGCTGTCTTTTGTCAGTCCTCAAGGGCTTCTTGGGCCTGTAATTATACACTTCTGATTGATCATAACTAACCAATATCTGCCAGGGACACTATCCAAACTCCCTTTGTTTAAATCCCATGAAAGCCATAGGCTCTTCAGACTTGCAGAGACAGTTTAGAGCATGCTCCTGTCTTCTTACCAATGGCTATGTAATAAATCTTTCTCTCTTTGCAACCCTGGTGTCAGAGAATTGATGTGAACTTTGGGCACTGAGCCCATTTTGTCTAACAAATGGACTAACACTCCTTTCTCCCAACCTGAACAAATCAAATCTAAGTGGATTAAATAATACCATGAATAAATCAATATTAAAAGAATTTTGTATTTATCTTCAGAAACTTCACAGAAATTTTAAAATGGAAAAGATGAGTAATAGGAAGAGAATTGAAGGAAGGGGAAAATCAAAATATACTAAAAATTTTCTGTGGTTGTATGGACCTGTGTATACCAGAAAAACTTGTTCTTAAATTTAATCCATTCTTCTGGGTATGACCCATAGTAAGTAGGACATTTTGATGAGGCTACTTAAATTAAGGTGTGACCACTTCAATAAGAATGCATCTTAAACCACTTACTGGAGTCATTCATAAGAGAATGTACATAAAGAAAAATAGAGAAAATCAGGGAAGCAAGATGCTGAAAACAAAAACTCAGAAGACATGGGAAAGAGCTGCTTATGCTGCCATATGTCTTGCCATGTGGCAGAGGAGCCAAGGACATCTGGCAGGGGTCTTTGGGAAGAAAGCATTGCCTTGATGTTGCCTGGATTTAGACATTTTTCAACTTCAAAAGTGTAGGGCAATAAATTCCCACTGTTGAAGCCAAAACCAGTTCATGGTATATGTTTAAGCAGACTAGGATACTAAAAAATACACACAATGAAAAAATACTTGTAAGTTGGATTCCCTAATATTAATAATTACTTTCTAGAACCAACACAAGGATACAGGATTTCACATACCATTAAAAATAAATGCAACTCTTAAGCACTAAAAGGGAATTCTGAAGAAAATAAGGTACAGATGTCACGTTTTACACATGACAATATTCTCTACATTGATTTTGAAGGAAAATTTAAAAATGTTTTCACATGGTACTGCTACATATTCAGTACATAGTAAAAATATATTAAGATTCACCAATATTTGCTGAATATGTGTTCTAGTTTGCTAATGCTCCTGGAATGCAAAACACCAGAAATGCATTGGCTTTTATAAAAGGGGGTTTATTTGGTTACACAATTACATTCTTAAGGCCATAAATTGTCCAAGATAAGGTGTCAACCATCAGGTAACTTCACTGGAGAATGGCTGATGATGTCTGTAAAACCTCTGTTAGCTGGGAAGGCACATTTCTGGTGTCTGCTCCCATGTTCTGGTTTCAAAATTGCTTTCTCCAAGGACATTCCTCTGTAGGCTGCAGTTCCTCAAAAATGTCACTGTCACTTGCTCTTTTGGTGTATGTCCTCTCTTAGCTTCTATGGAGCAAAAGTCTGCTTTCAATGAGTGTCTTCAAACTGTCTCTCATTTGCAGCTACTCTCTTGGCTCCTGTGCATTCTTCAAAGTGTCCCTCTTGGCTGTAGATCTTCTTCAAATTGTCACTGTCAGCTGCACTGAGTTCGTTCTATTTGTCAACACATTTATATGGCTCCAGTGATTTAATATTAGTTCCACCCTGAATGGGTGGGTTAACATCTCCATGGAAATTATCCAATCAGAGTCATCACCCACAGTTGGGTGAGGCATATCTCCATGGAAACACTCTAAGAATTACAGTCCAACCATCACCAATACCTCTGCCCACACAAGATTACATCAAAGAAAGGAGTTTTGGGGAACATAATAATCCAAACCAGCACAGTATGTGACAAAAAGGATATGAGGAAACATTGATAAAACTGCTTTGGAAAACCATTCGATATAATATTAGCAAGCTTAGATGATTTAGATTGTAGTATCCAAAAATATTTAAATTTGGTGCTGAGAGCAACAAAGATTTCTCACTTCAGTGACATGGCAATTTGGTGTTAGCTATGACTTTGGTGCATATTCTTTCTTCAAATTCTCTTCCCACATATGACCACATTCAATGCCCAAGCTATTAGAGTAACTGTATATGGAATGTCATTGGTTCTTATGTCAGAATGAGAAGGTGTTATAATGAAGTCCTCATTGATTGGCTCTTAAACTTAAATTCATTTCTTAGAAAATGTTTTATTTGCCAAAGAATGTCAACTGACCCAGACTGCTACTAAGGAATTAAGACTCAATCTTTCAATCCTCAAAAGATTCAGCAGAGAGACTTCCAGAATAGTGTAATTGGCAGAGACAGGGAAAAAAACACATCTCCATGAAAAATGCTAGATACAAGACAGAAAGTGACATTGAACACCAGTTCCAGCAATGCACCAGCTGGACGAGATCTGCTAAATCCACAGGAACCATGCACTTGGTGAAACCAGGAGTCTGCATTCTGAAATGAGTAAATAAGCTTGCTGAATAACCAGCCACAATGCTGCAGTCTGCAGAAGCTGTGGGTTGGCATATGGATTTGGGCTACTTTTAAAAACCCAAAAGCAGCTGTGGATACAGCAGCAAGAACCACATAGTGAAGTGCAGTGGGAACTGCTTCTCCACAACCTGTGGGAATGCCTCAGTGTCTGGCATGGATGATAACCATTCTTGCACACACTGCTAATTTTCTCAGAGCTGTGAAGGCAGAGTTTAGCCAAAAGGATAAAATACTGATGCCCACAACAGCACCACAGTCCAGAGCTGCACCAAAAAACCCAGTGTGATGGGAAGCATTTCCAGCAAAACACGTGATATCTGTCATGGACAATAGACTTTTGCACACCCACAGCTAATTTTCCTGGAGCTGGGAAGGTGGAGCTGGGCAAAAAGGCAGAAATTAACATGCCACATACAGCCATCCTTTCAGCAGGCTGAGAATGCCCCTACATGGCCCCATGGCCCAGAACTTCCCTTGGGGGATGGAAATAACTTGTGACATAGCTGTCTTCCCTCAGCGGAGGCTTGGAAGAGGGGCCAAATTTGAAGCCCCAGGGACCATACACCAATACCAAGGACTTGTGGATCAGTGGCAAAGACAAACTGTGGTAAGACTGAACTTAAGATTTAGAATCTTGCAAGAGCTTTAAATTTCAGGGAACACCTGAGAGATTTGATCATTAAAGCTGCCCTCCCTCCCTAAACACTCAGACACATGCCTCACATTCAGGGTGGGAAGCACAAACTATGCAAACAAACTTGGTGCACCAATTGGACCTCCACAAAATTCAATCCCCCAATCACCACAAAGAAAAGTTGGGAGAACTGGCTTGAGGGGAAAAGGTGGCTCACAGATGTCACATGCTGGTTAGTTAAAGTGTATGCCAGCATACTGTAGATCTGACAAATTAGAGATAAGTGTTTTAATAATCCTACATATCCTAAAAGAACTCTATTGAGTAAAGCAAATGGAAAGAGACCAGAAACAACAGAAAATTTTAAAGCATATGCGTAAAGCAGACAGCATGGATAACCCAAATCCAAAAACACAACTCAAAAGATCAGAGGAGACACAGTGCCTGCAGCAATTAATTGAAGAACTAAGGACAAACAATGAGAGCATGGCATAGGATATAAAGGATGTGAAGAAGACCTTAGAAGAGCATAAAGAAGAAATTGCAAGAGTAAATAAAAAAAGATGATCTTATGGAAATAAAAGAATCTGTTGACCAAATTAAAAAGATTCTGGATATTCATAGTACAAGACCAGAGGAAGCTGAATAATGAACCAGCAAGCTCAAGGACAATGAAACAGAAAAGAAAGAAAGAAAGAAAGAAAGAAAGAAAGAAAGAAAGAAAGAAAGAAAGAAAGAAAGGAAGGAAGGAAGGAAGGAAGATGAAGGGAGGAAGAAAGAAAGAAAGAAAGAAAGAAAGAAAGAAAGAAAGAAAGAAAGAAAGAAAGAAAGAAAGAGAAAGAAGAAAGAAAGGAAGGAAGGAAGGAAGAAAGAAAGAAAGAAAGAAAGAAAGAAAGAAAGAAAGAAAGAAAGAAAGAAAGAAACAGGAAAAATAAAAGAAATCAAAAATCAAAGTGGACCTCAGAAACATGATACATAATAGAAAACATCCAAATATAAGACTCATTGGTGTTCCAGAAGGGTAAGAAAAGAGTAAAGGTCTAGGAAGGGTATTCAAAGAAATTGTTGAGGAAAGCTTCCCAAATCTTCTAAGCAACATAAATACACAAGTTTTAAAGTCCCAGCAAACTCCAAATAGAATGAATCCAAATAAACCACCTTGAAGAAAAGTTCTATTCGGATTCTAAATTACTGAAGAGGAGGAACAAGTTCTGAAAGAAGCAATAGAAAGCAATTCTCCATTTAAAAAGGAAATGGGATAGAAGGTGGGGCAAGATGGTCAAGTAGTGAGGCATACATTTTAGTTACTCCTCCAGGACATTAAGTAGAAAGCCAGGAACTGCATGGACTGGACACCACAGAGCAATTTGATTTTGGGCATACATCACACAACATTCATGAACACATGGAACATCTGAGATCAGTAAAATCTATAACTTTCCATGGCCAGGGGGCCCACACCCCTCCTTGCCAGGCTCAGTCCCATGGGAGGAGGGGCCATCAGTGCTGGCAACAAGGAGAGAGAACTGCAGTTCTGGCCCTTATTGGAAACTCATTCTACTGATCCAAACTCCAAGCATAGATAGATTGAGACCAGGCACTGGAGAACCCAGGAGAAGCCAACCTGGTAGAGAGGAGATAGGGATAGCCAAAAGAGAAAGGAAAGCCCAAAAATAAAAGCAGAGACTTTTTGCAGTTCTGGTGAACATAGAACAGTGAAGGGCAAAGCTCAGGCAGAGTCAGGCTCATATGCAAATCCAGCAGATGAGTTTCTTGAGTCTGCAAAACTGGTTCCTCTTCTCCCTGGATAGTTCCTTAATGGGCCTAATTGCCTTGTCTCTTAGCATTTCAATAACCCATTAGGTCTGCAAGTAGGGCCCTTCCCTTTTTCTTTTTTTAAACTTTTTCTCTTCTTCTAAAACAATTAGTCTAAGAAGCCCAATAGGGAAAGCCTTAAACACTTGTAATTTTGGCAAGTCAAGACAAAAGCAGAACTAAGAGAGCTCTGAGACACAAGGTAATAAGCCCAGTGGCTGAGAAAATTCACTAAACTTCACAACTTCCCAAGAAAGGGGGGGCATCCCCTCATAGCCATGTTCCCACTGGGCAGGGAACACAACTGCTAGTCACTTGCTCCACAGCCCAGAGCTGCCCCAGACAACCCAATGTGATGGGAAGTGTTTCCAAAAACACACACACACACCACAAAATCAGGCATGGATATTAGTCTTCCCTGCATACTCAGCTGGTTGTCCCAGAGTTGGGAAGGTGGAGAATGTGAATTAACACACCCCATTCAGCCATCCGTTCAGCAGACAGGGAATGTCCCTACACAGACCTGTAGCCCAGAACAGCCCTGGAGGCATGCACTCACCTATGACATAGCACAGTCATCCCTCAACAGAGGACCTGGGGGTGCATGGCCTGGAAGAGGGACACACTTGCAAGTCTCAGGGGCCATACACCAATATCATGGATTTGTGGGTCAGTGACAGAGACAAACTGTGGCAGGACTGAACTGAAGGATTAGACTATTGCAGCAGCTTTAAATCTCTAGGAATATCAGGGAAATTTGATTGTTAGAGTTGCCACCTTCCTGACTACACAGACACACACCCCATATACAGGGCAGACAATACCAACTACAACACACAAGCTTGGTATACCAATTGGAGGCCACCAGACTCAGACCCCTACTCACCAAAAAGACAAAGTGGGGGAGAACTGCCTTGAGGGGAACAGGTGGCTCACAGTTGCCACATGCTGGTTAAAGTGTATTCCATGAAGCTGTGGAAAAGACAAATTAGAGATAAGGGTTTTAATTGGTCTACAAATCCTAAAAGAACACTATCAAGTTAAGCAAATAACAAGAGGCCAAAAACAACAGAAAATTTTAAAGCATTTGAAAAAACCAGATGAGTTGTATAACCCAAGCCCAAGCATCCAAATCAAAATATCAGAGGAAACAGTACTTGGAGCAATTAATCAAAGAATTAAAGATGACCAACAAGACCATGGCACAGGATATAAAGGACATGAAGAAGACCCTAGAAGAGCATAAAGAAGAAATTGCAAGGTTTAAATAAAAAATAGATGATCTTACAGAAATTAAAGAAACTGTTGACCAAATTAAAAAGATTCTGAATACTCATAGTATAAGACTAGAGGAAACTGAAAAACGAATCAGTGACCTTGAGGATGACAGAATGGAAAATGAAAGAACAAAAGAAAAAATGGGGAAAAAATCAAAATGTACCTCATGGATATGATAGATAATATAAAACATCCAAATAAAAGACTCATTGGTGTTCCAGAAGGGGAAGAGTAGGGTAAAGGTCTAGGAAGAGTACTGAAAGAAATTTTTGGGGAAAACTTCCAAAATCTTCTAAACACCATAAATACACAAATCATAAATGCTCAGCAAACTCCAAATAGAATAGATCCAAATAAACCCACTCCAAGACATATTCTGATCAGACTGTCAAATACAGAAGAGAAGGAGCAAGTTCTGAAAGCAGCAAGAGGAAAGCAATTCACCACATACAAAGGAAACAGCATAAGACTAAGTAGTGACCACTCAGCAGCCACCATGGAGGCAAGAAGGCAGTGGCATGACGTACATAAAATTCTGAGCAAGAAAAAATGCCAAATAAGAATCCTTTACCCAGCAAAGCTCTCCTTCAAATTTAAGGGATAGCTTGAATTTTTCACAGACAAACAAATGTTGAGAGAATTTGCTAACAGAAGACCTGCCATACTTGAGATACTGGAGGGAGCCCTACAGACAGAGAAACAAAGAAAGGATGGAGAGACTTGGAGAAAGGTTCAGTACTAAAGAGATTCAGTATGGTTACATTAAAAGACATTAATAGAAAGAGGAAAAAATATATATTACAAACAAAACCAAAGGATAAGATGGTTGATGCAAGAAATGACTCCACAGTAATAACATTGAATGTAAATGGATTAAACACCCCTATTAAAAGATATAGATTCACAGAATGGATAAAAAATGAACCATCAATATGTTGCATACAACAGACTCATCTTAGACACAGGGACACAAAGAAATTGAAAGTGAAAAGTTGGAAAAAAAGTATTCCATGCAAGCTGAAGCCAAAAGAAAGCAGGAGTAACAATATTAATCTCACAAAAAATAGACTTTAAATGCAAGGATGTTATGAGAGACAAAGATGGTCACTATCTGCTAATAAGAGGGGCAATTCAACAAGAAGAAATGACAATCATAAATGTTTAAGCACCCAATAAAGGTGCCACAAAATACATGACAGAAACACTGGCAAAACTAAAGGAAGAAACTGATGTTTCCACAATAATTGTGGGTGATTTCAACACATCAGTCACTCCTATAGATAAATCACCCAGACAGAAGACCAATAAGGAAATTGAAAACCTAAACAATCTGATAAATGAATTTTTAACAGACATTTATAGAATATTACATACCAAATCATCAAGAGGCACATTCTTCTCTAGTGCTCACAGAACTTTCTCCAGAATAAATCACACACTGGGACATAAAACAAACCTCAATAAATTTTAAAAAGTTGAAATTATTCAAAGCACATTCTCTGACCACAATGGACTACAATTAGAAGTCAATAATCATCAGAGGCTTAGAAAATTCACAAATACCTGGAGTTTAAACAACATGCTCCTAAACAATCAGTGGGTTAAAGAAGAAATAGCAACAGAAATTGATAAATATATAGAGATGAATGAAAATGAGAACACAACATATCAAAATCTATGGGATCAGCAATAGCAGTGCTTAGGGGGGAATTTATAGCACTAAATGCATATATTAAAAAGTAAGAAAGAGCTAAAATCAAAGAAAAAGTGGATCAACTGAAGAAGCTAGAAAATGAACAGCAAACCAAGTAGAAGAAAAGAAATAATTACAAAGCAGAAATAATGACATAGAGAACAAAAAAAGGGATGAAAATAACAATAAAGTTGGTTCTTTGAGAAGATCAAGATTGACAAGCTCCTAGCTAGACTGAAAAAATAAAAAAAGACATATAAACAAATAATGAATGAGAAAGTTGACATTACTGCAGATCCCAGAGAAATAAAAATTTATAAAAGGATACTATTAACAACTGTATGCCAAGAAACTGGATAATGTAGAGGAAATGGAAAATTTCTTGGAAACATATGAATAATCTAGAGTGACCAGAGAAGAAACAGAAGACCTAAACCAACAAATCACAAGCAAAGAGATCCAATCATTAATCAAAAAGCTTCCCACAAATAAATACCAAAGGCCAGATGGCTTCACGGGGGAATTCTACCAAACTTTCCAAAAAGAACTGACACCAATCTTACTTAATTTCTTCCAAAACATTGAAGAAAATGGAATACTACCTAACTCATTTTATGAAGCTAACATCAATCTAATACCAAAACCAGGTAAAGATGCTACAAAAAAGGAAAAGTACAGGCTTATCTTCCTAATGAATATAGATGCATAAATCCACAAAAAAAATACTTTCAAGTCAAATCCAAAGACATTAAAAAAATCATACACCATGACCAAGTGGGGTTCATTCCAGGCATGCAAGAGTGGTTCAACATAAGAAAATCAATCAATGATTACAACACACTAACAAATCAAAAGAGAAAAAGCAAATGATCATCTCAATAGAAGCTGAAAATCATTTGAAAAAATCCAAAATCCCTTTTTGATAAAAACACTTCAAAGGGTAGGAATTGGAGGAAACTTCCTCAATATGATAAAGAACATATATGAAAAACCCACAGCCAGCATAATACTCAATGGTGAGAGATTGGAAGCCTTCCCTCTAATATCAGGAACAAGACAAAAATGCCTGCTATCACCACTGTTATTCAACATTGTGCTGGAAGTACTACACAGGGCAATATGGCAAGAGAAAGAAATAAAAGGCATCCAAATTGGAAAGGAAGATGAAAAAGTGTCATTGTTTGCAGATGATATGATCTTATATCTGGAAAACCCTGAGAAATCAATGATACAGCTACTAAAGCAAATATGCAAATTTAGAAAAGTAGCCAGATAAAAGATTAATGCACATAAGTCAGTAATGTTTCTATATGCTAGAAATGAAAAACTGAAGGGACACTCAAGAAAAAGATATCATTTTCCATAGCAACTGAAAAAATCAAGTACCTAGGAATAAACTTAACCAAAGATGTAAAAGACCTATACAAAGAAAATTACATAACTCTCCTAAAAGGAATAGACAGGGACCTTAAAAGATGGAAAAATATTCCATGTTCATGGATAGGAAGGCTAAATGTCATAAGATGTCAATTCTACCCAAACTCATCTAAAGATTCAATGCAATCCCAGTCAAAAGTCAAACAACCTACTTTGCAGACTTGGAAAAACTAGTAATCAAATTTATTTGGAAAGGGAAGATGCCTCAAATTGCTAAATACACACTAAAACAGATAAATGAAGTGGGAGGACTTACTCTCTTGAACTTTGAAGATTATTATAAAGCCACAGTTGTCAAAACAGCATGGTACTGGCACAAAGACAGACATATTGATCAACAGAATTGAATTGAGCATTTGGAGATAGACTCCCAGATCTATGGCTGACTGATCTTTGATAAGACCCATAAGACACTGAACTGGTACCTAACAGTCTTTTCAACATATGGGGCTAGGAGAGTTGGATATCCATATCCAAAAGAATGAAAGAGGAACCCTACCTCACATGCTATACAAAAATTAACTCAAAGTGGATCAAAGATCTCAACATAAAAGACAGCACCATGAAACTCTTAGAAGATAATGTAGGGAAACATCTTCAAGGCCTTGTATTAGGTGGCCACTTCCTAGACTTTAAACCCAAAGCACAAGCAACAAAAGAAAAAATAAATAAATGAGAATTCCTCAAGCTTAGAAGTTTCTGTACCTCAAAGGAATTTCTCAAAATAGTAAAGAGGCAGCCAGCTCAATGTGAAAAATTTTTGGAACCCATGTATCTGACTAAAGACTGATATCTTGCATATATAAAGAAATCCTGCAACTCAATTACAATATTACAGGCAGTGCAATTATAAAGTGGGCAAAAGATATGAAAAAGTTATCTGAAGAAGAAATACAAATGGCCAAGGAACACATGAAAAAATTTTCAGCTTCACTAGCTATTAGAGTGATGCAAATTAAGACTTCAATGTGATACCATCTCACACCAATTAGAATGGCTGCCATTAAACAAAAAGGAATCTACAAATGCTGGAGAGGATGTGGAGAAATTGGAACTCTTATTCATAGTTGGTGGGACTATATAATTGTTCAGATGCTCTGGAAGTCAGTCTGGATGTTCCTTAGAAAACTAGGTATAGAGTTACCCTTTGATCCAGTGATTGCACTTCTCTGTATATAACCAGAAGTTCTGAAAGCAGAGACACAAACAGGTATCTGCATGCCAGTGTTCATAGCAGCATTATTCACAATTGCCAAGAGATGGAAACAACCCAAATGTCCTTCAACAGATGAGTGGATAAATAAAATGTGGTATATACACACAGTATGTGGGATACTATGAAGCAGTAAGAAGGAATGATGTCGTGAAACATATGACAACATGGATGAACCTTGAAGACATAATGCTGAGTGAAATAAGCCAGGCACAAAAAGAGAAATATTATATGCTGCCACTAATGTGAACCTTGAAAAATGTAAAACAAATGTTTTATAATGTAAAATGTAGGGGAACTAGTGATAGAGAGCCATTAAGGAAGGGGAAATGATAACCCAATAACAGATAAGCTATTGTGGGTAAATTTAACATTCTGGGAATGCCCAAGAATGACTATGGTCTGTTAATTTCTGATGGGTATAGTAGGAACAAGTTCCCAGAAATTTTGCTATATTAGGTTACTTTCTTGGTGTAGAGTAAGAACATGTTGGAAGTAAAGTAGTTATCTTAGGTTAGTTGTGTTTTTCTTACTCCCTTATTATGGTTTGTTTGAAGTGTTATTTTATTTTATGTTTTATTAAATTTTTTAATAAGTTGATTTAGGAAAAAAGAGTTAATAAAAAGAAACAATTAAAAAATTTGCATTGCCCCCTTGAGGAGCTGGTGGAGAATGCAGGGGTATTGGGCTTCCCCACCTCGATGATTGCTGATGGGCTCACAGACATAGGGGACTGGTGGTTTATGGTTTGAGCCCTCTAGCAAAGAACTTGCCCTTAAGAAGACTGTTGATGCAAATGAGAAGCTAGGCCTCCCTATAATCATGCCAAAGAGCCTCCTTCAAAATACCTCCTTGTTGCTCAGATGTGGCCCTCTCTCTCTAGCTAAGCCAACTTGGCAGGTGAAATCGCTGCCCTCCCCTCTATGTGGGACCTGACACCCAGGCAAGTGAATCTCCCTGGCGACATGGAATATGACTCCCAGGGAGGAATCTAGACCTGACATCATGAGGTGGAGAATATCATCTTGATCTAAAGGGGGATGTGAAAGGAAATGAAATAACCTTCAATGTCAGAGAGATTCCAAAAAGAGCTGAGAGGTCATTCTGGTGGGCACTCTTATGCATAATATAGACAACCCATTTTAGGTTCTAGTGAATTGGAGTAGCTAGCAATCACTACCTGAAACTATCAAACTACAACCCAGAACCCATGAATCTTGAAGATGGTTGTATAAAAATGTTGCTTATGAGGGGTGACAATGTGATTTGGAAAGCCATATGCACCACACTCCCGTTTGTCTAGTTTATGGATGGATGAGTAGAAAAATGGGGGAAGGAAACAAACAAAGTCACCCAGTGTTCTTTTTTACTTTAATTGCTCTTTTTCACTTTAATTATTATTCTTGTTATTTGTGTGTGTGTGGCAATGAAGGTGTCAGGGATTGCTTTTGGTGATGAATTCACAAATATGTAATGTTACTGTGAACAATCGAATGTATGTTTTGTTTTGTATGACTGCATGGTATCTGACTATATCTCAATAAAATGAATTAAACAAACAAACAAAAGAAGACACACAGTCTTCTAGGAAGTCCTCCTAGGTTTTTGTCTTTCATGGTTTCACAGTCTCAAGACTTTTTATAAATGATGAGAAAAAAAAAACAAAAACAAACAAAAAACAAACAAAAGCTATCCATTGATACTTAAACATAAAAAAAGGAAATGGGATAAGACTAAGTAGTGACTACTAAGAAGCCACCTTGGAGGTGAGAAAGCAGTGGCATGACATATTTAAAATCCTGAGAATGTAAAATTGCCAAGAATACTTTATCCAGCCTAGCTCAACTTCATTAAGTATTAGGTAAATGCAAATCAAAACCACAATGAGATATCATCTCACACATATCAGAATGGCCATTATTTAAAAAAAAAACATAAAATTACAAATGCTGGAGAGGATGTGGAGAGAAAGGCAAACATTCACTGTTGTGGAAAATGTAGAATGTTGCAACCACTCTGGAAGACAGTGTGGTGGTTCCTCAGGAAGCTAAGTATAGATTTGTCACATGGCCCACCTATGTCATTACTCAGAGGAACTGAAAGTTAAGACATGAATAGACATTTGTAAACTGATGTTTATGGTGACATTATTCATGATTGCAAAGATATGGAAAGAGCTCAGGTATCCATCAATGGATGAGTGGTTAAACAAACTGTGGTATATATACATGATGGAATATTATGCAGTTGTAAGACAGGACAATAGCATGGAACACATAGTAATGTGGATGAACCTTGAGGATGTTATGTTGAGTGAAGTTACAAACAAAAGGACAAATACTTTATGGTCTTCTTAATATGAAACGACATTAATGAGCAACTTTGAGAGTTAAAAGCTGATAACACAGGCTATCAGGAGATAGAAAAAGTGTAGAGATTGGGCATTTGTTGCTGAAGGACTACAGTATGTTCAGCAGGATTCATTGCATGGATCCAGAAATAGAGCACATAATAGTCTGTGATAGCACAATATTGTAAATAAACTGAGCAATTATGTCTGTGAATAAAGATGAAAGAGGAGGGCTAAGTAATTGACTCCAGTGGTAAAGATAGATGTTAAGGACTGGGACTCTATAACTTAGCAGAAACTGGAGTGGTCAGTGATTGTGACCAAATGTACAAATATAAATATACTTTTACATGTGGGAGAACAAATGAATGTCAACCATTCAAAGTGTTGAAAGATGGATGGCATTGGGGAAAAATATAATTAATGCAAACTGGAATCTATGGTCAACAGTAATATTGTAATATGTTTCTTTTAAATGTAACAAAGGCAGTATACCAAATGTGAATGTGTATGAGAGGAGAATATAAGAGAGGGATATGGTAGTTTTGTTGTTGTCTGACCTTACTGTTATATTCTATTGTATGATATTTCATTTTTCTTATTAGCTTTTTACTATTCTTTAGAAAAAATCTTTTTCATAGTAATCAGTATGTTCAAGTGCTGACTGTGGTGGTAAATGCACAACTATAGGATCATACCATGAACAACTGATTGTACATTGTGGATAATTGTATGGTTTGTGACTATATCTCTATAAAATATAAATAGGAATAAAATATAAATATAAATAGGAATAAAAGTGCTGGAGAAAACATGGAGAGAGGGATGTACCTATTTTCTGTTGGTGAGGAGGCAGAATGATGTAGCCGTTCTGGAGGACAGTGTGGCGGTTTCACAAGAAGTTAAGCATGTGGTTGCCATAAGATCCTGCTACCTCATTATGGGGTATATACTTGGAAGACCTGAAAGAAGGGATATGAATGGACATTTTCACACTGGTTTTTATGGAGGTGGTATTCATGATTTTCAGTTGGCAGAGGTGACCTAAGGGTAGATTGACTGAGGAACAAAATGATGAAATGTGGTGCATGCATACAATGGAATACTGAGCAACGGCAAGGAGTGAAGCTGTGAGACACACAATGTGATGAATGGATCCTGTAGACAGCATTTTGATTGAAATATGCCAGAAATGAGAAGGCAAACATTATAATTACTCACCAGTATGGACTAACTACAATGTGTAAACTCAGAATTGAATCTTAGAGCAAAGCTTATCAGGCGAGTGCTCATTATAATGGTTCCTAGAACGTAAGCTCTTACAGCAGTCACATCTATGCCTGAACTGTAGTGGCTATCTCCAAATTCTGAGATGCTGATCCATTTTTGTATAACCTGATCAGTCTCTGAAAATTTGGGTATCAGTGTAACACCTGAAACTCAGAGCTAGAGTTCAGCAGATATGAATGTTAGTATTATTATACACAGTAACTTTTTTAAAAAGCTGAAAATTAATCCAGAATTCAATTAGAGATATGAATGAAGCAGATCTGGTTAGGACTAGGGCAACTTGGACCAAAGGGTAAAGGATGATACTGACTGTGTTTTAAAACTTCAACTTCTGTGTGAGACCAAAGGAAGAGGTGTTTATTTGATGCAGAATCTGTATTTTCTGTACTACACTGAACAATTTTACTTGTACAGTCAGATTGTTCTAACACCATAATTACATGGAACTTTGAATAGGACATGAGATCTGGTAAGTTTATACAGGTTAGTGTGAAAAGTGACACATTCAAAATAATTTTGGAAGAGAATAAAAATATATATGCAGGGCCCCATGAGAAGCTGGGGACAATTCACAAGTGTTGGACTGCCTCACCTGGGTTGTTGCTGATGTTCTCACAAACACTGAAAACTGATGGTTTGGTATGCTGAGCCCTCAACATTGGAGGAAAGAGGGGAATGGAATGTTTTGCATGTTTTTTTATTTTAATTTTTATTTTGTCTTTTGGAGTATTGAAAATGTTCAAAGATTATGGTGATGAATGCAGAACTGTGTGATTTTACTGTGAACAACTGATTTTATACTTCGAAGGATTGTATGTTATGTGAATATATCAATAAAATTAAGCAAAATACAATGTTTCCATTAATTATAGTCTTTAGTCTGCATTGACTGTATTTCCCACCCAATCCCACTCTATTTTTAACACCTTGAAATGTTGACATTTGTTCTACCTCAGGTAAAAATATATTTGGAACTTTTATTACAACCGTTGAGCACCCTAGGTTTCACTGTTATACAGTCCCAGTCTCTACCCTTCATCTTGTGTTCTGGTGTCCCACAGGGTCCCAACCTTCCTTTTTTTTTAATTCATATTTATTGAAATATATTCACATACCATACAGTCATCCATTGTATACAATCAATTGTTCACAGTATGATCATATAGTTATGCATTCATCACCACAATCTATTTCTGAACATTTTCCTTATATCAGAAAGAATCAGAATAAGAATAAAAAATAAAAGTAAAGAAACACCCAAACCATCCCCCATCCCACCCTATTTGTCATTTAGATTTTGTCCCCATTTTTCTACTCATCCATCCATACACTAGATAAAAGGAGTGTGATCCACAAGATTTTCACAATCACGCTGTCACCCCTTGTTACTTACATTATTATACAATCATCTTCAGGAGTCCAGACTACTGGGTTGGAGTTTGGTAGTTTCAGGTATTTACTTCTAGCTATTCCAATACATTAAAACCTAAGAGGTGTTATCTATATAGTGCATAAGAATGTCCACCAGAGTGACCTCTTGACTCCATTTGAAATCTCTCAGCTACTGAAACTGTTTCTTCTCATTTTGCATCCCCATTTTGGTCAAGAAAATATTCTTCATCCCACAATGCTGGGTTCAGATTCAACCCTGGGAGTCATATCCTGTGTTGCCAGGGAGATTTACACCCCTGGGAGTTGGGTCCCACATAGGTGGGAAGGCAGTGTGTTCACCTGCCAATCAACCTTCTTCTTACAACCATACTCACAATCATCCTTGTTCAGTGCACTTACGTTGCTGTGTTATCTCCAAAAATTGTTTTCCAAACTTCTCACTGCTGCCTTTTCCTTTCTGTCTGCAATGCATCCTTTAGTGTTTCCTGTAGAGCATGTATCCTGTTCACAAACTGTTATTGTCTGAGAATATTTTAAGCTCTCCCTCATATTTGAAAGACAGTTTTGCTGGATACAGGATTGTTGGTTGTCTTTTCTTTTTCAGTAACTTAAATATATCACCCCACTTCCTTACTGCCTCCATGGTTTCTAATGCAAAATCCACATATAGTCTTATCAAGCTTTCTTTGTATGTGATGGATTGCTTTTCTCTTGCTGCTTTAAGGATACTCTCTTTGTCTTTGGTGTTTGATAATCTGATCATTAAGTGTCTTGGCATGGGCTTATTCAAATTTATTTTGTTTGAGGTACGCTGCACTTCTTGGATCCCTAATTTTATGTCTTTCATAAGAGATGGGACATTTTCATTGATTATTTCCTCTATTATTGCTTCTGCACCTTTTCCCTTCTCTTCTTCTTCAGGGACACAAATGACCTGTACATTCCTGCTTTTCATTATGTCCTTAAGTTCCTGGAGACATCGCTCATATTTTTCCATTTTTTCTTTACGTGTTCTTTTGTTTAATTCAATTTTATTGAGACATGTTTACATACCATGCAGTCATACAAGGCATACATTTCGTTCTTCACAGTACCATTATATAGTGTGTGTTCATCACCAAAATTAATTTTTGAACATTTTCTATACCACACAAAAATAGTAAGAATAAAAATTAGTGAAAAAACAATTAAAGTAAAAAAGAACACTGGGTGCCTTTTTTTGCCCCCATATTTCTACTCATCCATCCATATGTTGGACAAAGGAGAATGTGATCCACATGGCCTTCCCAATCACATTGTCACCCCTTATAAGCTACATCATTATACAACTGTCTTCAAGATTCAAGGGTTCTGGTTTTGTAGTTTGACACTTTCAGGTATTTACTGCTAGCTATTCTATTTCATTAGACTCTAAAATGGGCTATATATATTGTGCATAAGAGTGTCCACTAGAGTGAACTCTTGGCTGCTTTTGGAATCTCTCCACCACTGAAACTTATTTCCTTTCATATTGCCCTTTTGGACAAGAAGGTGCTCTCTATCCACTGATGCTGGGCCTAGTTTCCTCCCTGGGAGTCATTTTCCACATTGACAGGGAGATCTACTACCCTTGGTGTCAGATCCCATGTAGGGGTGAGGGCAGTGATTTCACCTGCCAAGTTGGTTTAGCTAGAGAGAGAAGGCCACATCTGAGCAACAAAGAGACATTCAGGAGGAGACTCAGGCACAATTACAGACAGGCCTAGCCTCTCCTTTGCAGCAACAGTCTTCTGAAGGGCAAGTCCCATGGTAGAGGGCTCAGCCAATCAAACCATCACTCCCCTATGTCTGTGAGCACATCAGAAGCCATTGATGTGGGGAAGCCCAACACCCCTGCATTCTCCAACACCATGATTCTACACTTTCTCTTCTACTGGATAAGTCAGAGTGGGTCTTAAAAAGAGATTTAACCTGGGAAAATGACTATGTTACACTTTTCTATTTTTCATTGTACATTCCCCAATTGCTCTTTTAAACATACAAGTTTAAACATAACACAGATGAAATAAAATTGGTAAGTGTTGAAATGAAGATACATCAATAAGGATTAACATGGAACACTGAAATAGTTCTGTTTCAGCAGCTAAACCCATCTGTACTCTTCTCTCACTAATTGGATCTGGCTGACAAGTTCAAATCACCAACTGATACATCAATAAGTATAATGCAGCCAGTCTGATGAAGCTGTTTTCCCTTTCTTTTTTTTCTTGGTATGGAGTTAAGATTAACAGCTCACTGTAACTTTTTATCCACATCTCAGGGGATTAAGATCAGTAATAAATCCTGCAAGAGTATCTCCAGGTGCAGTAATATCTAAAGTACAAGTTTAGTATTTTTAAAAGTGTATGCTGATCTTTTCCTTGGTCTTAAAGACTTTTGACATATAGTTCATCCAGGATTTTCCTGATGACAATCAGAGCTACAAATTATTATTGAACTCCTTCTATGTGCCAGACTCTGTGCTGGAGGTTCAGAACAAAATATTCAAAGATATTTTCCTCATGGAACTCATGAACTAACTATAGTCTGGAGTGCATCCAATATTCTTACCAACCATATGTTTTAAATTGTAATCAGCTGTATCATTAGCATATGATGCTATGAGATCTTGCTGAGGGCTTTTCTGATGATGGTATAAATGAATTGATATTTGAAGTATGAATGGAGTAATTAAATAAAGAGGAGAAATAATAGAGCTTGAGCCAGAGGAATCAGAATGTGAAAAGACCATATGGCAAGAGATAACCTGGGGCATTTAGGGAACAGCAGGAATATCCACTGGAGTGGAGAAGCACTATTTAAGGTAAGGCTGGAGACACAGGAAAAATATCTTACAAAGTTTAACAGGACAAGTTAAATGATCTTGGTGTGTCCTGATATGAGGGACAATTGCTGAAAGATTTGAAGGTATGTAAGGTACGTGACATGATCAGTTCCAGAAACTGGGGCCATCATATACAAAACCAGAACACAAGAAAGAACAGTGCCCTTTGAGGGAGTGGAAAGTAAATCAGGTTGACTGGGCATGAAGGCAGAGACTGTAAATGGTGTGAGACAAGGCTGTGGTAGTTCAACATGGATCAAGGCAAAATGGACCATAATCATGTTAAGCAGTGTGGAATTTATACTGAGGAACCTGAAAGGAATGATATGTATGAATGTGCATTTAGAAACCTTAATCTAGAGCAACACTGCCCATAAATTTATGCAATGTTTTAAAACCTTCTATAGTCTGTACAGTCCACTATAGTAGTAACTAGCCACAGGTGACCAAATGAGCACTTGAAATGTGGCTTGTGCCACTGAGGAACTGATTTATTTTTGTTTTAATTCATTAACATTTATATAGCCACATGCATCTAGTGACTTTCTTAGACCATGCAGTTCTAGATACATTATGGAGAGTGTGTATGTGGGTGGGGTAAGGATGGTTGGAATCTTGGAATGAAGGAAAGGAGGGTGAAGATGAGCTGGGAGAGAGATAATACCGGGAAGAATAAATATAGAAGAAAATAAAAGCATGGATACATGAAATGGAAATATTTAATTCACTTTGTCTAGAGCTTAAACTTGAAGGGCATAATGAAACAGAAAGATCTAGGTTAAACTCACATTATAGACAGTCTTGAATGCCAGGCAAAGGAGTCTGGATTTTCTTTGAAGAGGAACATGGACCTATTTAAGTCCTGTGGAGAGAGTGATATTTAGTCAGAACTTTCAGAAATGTGCTTACCAGAATTTCATCCAATAGTGCTGTGTAAGATCAGTTGACATGTATATGTTTTATTGAGCCCTGTGCTTTCTTTTCTTAGCCTGAGGGATCCCTAATGACAAGAGCTATATTTACTTATGTGTCTCCTCTACATCTCACAAGACCCAGTTGCTGGGAAAATGTTGAATATGATTTTAGAACAGTTAATAAGAGCTTAGGCCACCTTGGAAATGGTAGGAATGTGATGTATGCAGAAACTACATGTAGGAAAAATGCATATAAGTTATCTCCTGATTGAACTTGGAATACTTCTTAACTCCCCCATAAAGCTCTATGCCTCTTTAGTTCAAGGACAATTCTTCTGCCCAAATGTGTTAATTTGCATGCCTCTGGATGCAAAGCAAACCTTGAGAAAAACTTGAAAGGCAATATTTGAAAACAAATTTTTCCCTTCAGTGTTTATCCCAAAAATATAGAGGTAAAATACACTTCCATTTACTTTCAGCTGATGTTCCAAAAAGTTTACACCAATATATAGCCTACCAAGTTTGTGTAGCTCTGTTTTTTTCCACATCTCTCCAGTGCCAGACCATACTATCAGCTTAATTTCTGCCAAACTTGTAGCTACAAATGAAATATTGTTATTTTACTTTGCAATCCACTAGTCACTTCTGAAGTTGGGAATCTTTCCTTATACCCATGAATTTCCATTCCTTTTTTAATCTAGTTAAAATTTGGGTTTCTTTTATCAATGACTAGTGGGAATTCTTTATGTATTAATGATATTAATCTTTGATTATGTATTTGGAAATATTTTCTTCAAATGTAGTATTTTTCCTTTTAGCTTTATTAATAGTATTCCTTATAATACAGAGGTCCTAAATTTTACATAATAAACCTGTATTATCTTTCCTGTATACCTTTTATGTTTTCTGCTTAACAAGGCCTTTTTCCACACTAAGAATATAAAGATATTCTCTTAATTTTTTCTCCTTTGCAATATTTATATTCATATTTAAGTATGCATCTTCAGTCCATCTGAAATATATTTTTGTGTGTTAAGTTAGATATAGATATAATTTCAGGAAACACTTTCCCCAAGTGTAAACTCAATTGACTGTCCTCCTTGCCTATCTGTGTTAAATTCAACCTCATGGGATTATGCCTCAGATTCAAGTGTCCAAGAAGAGGTGATAAAGGTAGATCTAATGCATTGTCACAGTGCATCTGTCTGTCTATCTGGGTGTAGTCAGGAAAAAGAGAATCTTGCCTCTGTTCAACCTATTTAATTGAGAATCAGTTGTGAAATCCCACAAGTCTTAATCTCTTTATCACCTAATATAGTGCTCTGTGCATAGTAGGGATCAAAATTATTTTGTCAAAGTAAATAAAGAAATAAACAAAATAAAAATTATTTTGTAGAATTAAATAAACAGAATGGGATATAGAGAAGACTATATCACTAAGGACACATTCAAAATGAATTTATTGGAATAGTACAGATGCTACCTGCATTAAAGTAGATTAAGGCAACAATCATGAAAGAGGACTGTGAAAATATATGAGTCTTAGTTTTTTCAGCCTCCTGACAAAGCTTTTAGGATATTTATAGATAACAGATCACACTGTTCAGAACCTTGCTTTTTTCACTTAACAGTCTATCTGGAGAATATACCATGTTTCTTCAATTTTAACTGCACATTTTTTTCTCACATTTTACCAACTCTGAAATGATGCTTTGGTCATACTCCAAATACATGCAATGCATTTATATTTTCAGAATGCTATATGGCCTATTTGATCTCTTTGAATGGAATACAGATAGGTTAGGTAGGGTCTTGTCCCTCATTCAGCTCCAGAAATGTCTGTGTAACTTCTGGATTGGAGAATGATGTTTTTAAACACCAGTCAAATCCTAATCTATACATAGATATTCTGCATGTAATATGGGAGTAATTCTCTCATCAGTTGTGAAGGGTACTTAAAAATGACCCATAAATCTTCAAACAACCCTTTCTCTCAGGTTGTTGGTAGATTGAAGTGGATATGTCTACTATGCAGTGCATGCTTTTGCCCACATATTGAGGAGAACTTCCTTTACATCACTCAGCAAGAAGAGAAAAGCCATTTTCAATTTCTAGGAAAGGAGAGCAAGTTATGTGTATTTAGAGCTGATATTTTTATTGTTATATGGCATTCTGAAAATGTAAATGCATTGCATCTATTTGGGGTATGGCCAGATAGGATTAAAAAAAGCTAAAAGAAAAGCTTTACTTGACTGATTCAAAATCTAGAACAGAGGTAAAAAGATTGTATTTTATGGGATTTTTCTCTCCACATCTCTCCAAATTAGTTGGTGTATACTAAGAAGGGCCCAGCATCAAATTTTATCTAGAAAGATAGGCTCATTATAAAATGGGTCATTTTTAAGAACCCTTCACAACTGATGAGACAATTACTCCCATATTACATGCCAAACATTTATGTATAGATTAGGATTTGACTGGTGCTTAAAAACATCATTCTCCAATCCAGAAGTTACACAGACATTTCTGGAGCTGAATGAAATTATATATGCATTTATTTCATTGTTGCCACTAAGATAAGCTATCTGTTCTGCATTTTAAATTTCCCAATTACTTCCCATTCACACCAAATTTTAATACCACAGATATGTATACTGTACTCTAGCCCTTTGAAAGACCATTAACTATTGCAGTAACTTAAGGTCTTTTTTAATAAAGAACCAATTTTAACCCCTTGGGGCTGATTCTAACCCCATTGAGAATGCATACCTTAGAATGTTAACGTGTAGTTTCTTAGAAAGAAATATACTTTCAGAAGAAATCTTTTCTAAGTGGTGGGGTGGGTTATCCTTAAGCCAGGTGTGTACAAATAAATCTTAGTTTAATTATTTTATTGCCATATAAAGAGGTAAATTTGGACAAATCTGTAGACCCACTACATGCCAGTCATGTATAATTTTTTTAAAAAATTCTGTTTTATTAAGGCATATGCACATGCCATACAATCATCCACATTGTACAATCAATTGTTCACAGTACCATCATATAGTTGTGCATTCATCACAATTTCTAAACATGTTCATTGCTCCAAAAAAGATAAAAATATGAATAAATCTAAAAGTGTAAAAGAACATCCAAAAGATTCAATCCCTCATCCACCCTATTTTTCATTTAAGTTTTGTCCCTATTTTTCTACTCATCCCTCTGTACATTGGATAAAGGGAATGTGAGCCACAAGGTTTCCACAAGCACAACTTCACACCATGTAACATATATAGTTGCACAATCAGCTTCAAGAATCAAGGTTTTGGGGTTGCAGTTTGACTGTTTTAGGTATTTCCATCTAGCTATTCCAGTACACTAAAGGCTAAAAAGGGATACCTATATAGCAGTAAGAAAACCTTCCATAATGACCTCTGGACTCCATTTGAGGTCCCTATCCACTGAAACTTTATGATGTTTCATTTTGCTTCCCCTATTGGTTGAAAAGATTTTCTCAATCCCATGATGCTGGGTCCAGACTCATCCCCAGGAGTCATGTCCCACATTTCCAGGAAGTATACACTCCTGGGAGTCATGTCTCACATATGGGGGAGGGCAGTGAGTTTACCTGCTAAGTGGGCTTAGAGAGAGAGAGGCCACATCTGAGCAACAAAAGAGGTGCCCTGGGGGAGACAGGCACAATTATAAGAAAGCATAGCCTCTCCTTTGCAGTAACAAGCTTCATAATGGCAAGTCCCAAGACTGAGGTTTCAGCCTACCAGATTGGTAGTCCCCAATGCTTGCAAGATCAGTAATAACCCAGGTGAAGAAGTTTAATATTTCTGCATTTTTCCCAGTTCCCCAGGGGGGCCCTGCAAATAAATTTTTATTCTCTGCCCAAATATCTTTGGGCTGTACCAGGATTTCACACTAACCTGTACAAACCTACCAGATCTCACTTCCTATTCAAAGTTCCCTATAATAATGGTATTTAAATAAACTGATCATAAAAGTTAATTTATTTAGTGTGCTACAGAAAATAAAGATCCTGCACCAAATAAACATCTCTTCCCTTGGTCTTACAGAGAGGTTGAAGTTGTATAACACAGTCAATGTCATCCTTTTTAACTTTTGTCCTGATTTGCTTCCATTAACTATAACAAAGGCAATATACCAAAGCTAAATGTCTATGAGAGGGGGTTATAAGGGAGGGATATGGGATTCTTGGTGGTGGTATTGTTGTCTGACCTTATTATTGTACTGTATTCTATTTTGTTTTTCTTTTTTCTTTTAACTTTTTAATATTCCTTTTTTAATAATTTTTAAAATTAGGTTTGCTTATAAAGATATCTCAATATTTTCTTTTAAAAATTAATTGTGTTTATGTGTATAGTTGAAGTACAATAATAAGGATGATGAAAAATAACCCATATAATGCTTAACATATTTTTATCTGTTTTGTTGTATTCCATATAATATTGCCTACAGAAAGTTTACATATAAATATTTTTAAATTACCCCCACTGTGAAAACAAAGGTAATTATAGCTTTTAAACCTTTGCTGATCTTCCACACAGCAATATGCCATCACAGTATTGTTTCATTTCATTTTCCCTTATGTTTATTTAAGGAATAAAATAACACTTACTATTTTCATTATTAAATATTTTATAATTATAAAATACTGTATTAAATGTGATGAAATGGGGATTTCTAACAAGTCTCATAAATCTTATTTTCTGTTAATTTCATCATAGAACTGCTGCATGGTCTTTCTTCTTTCCCAAAATGTGTTCAATGAAGAACAGGCAGCTGGCATGGATGAAGGTGAGGTCTACATATTACAGTTTATCACATACAAAAAATGTTTCCACCAATCAAGCTTAACTGATTTATTGCAATGTCATGACTGCATATGTAGAATGAATTTGATACTGTGTTTGGGGGCTTTATAAATAACAGCCACTGCTTAGGAAGAAAATACCTTAAGAAGGTATTTCCATACATTTGGATTTATTGGTGTATGAAGTCATTCTTAAAGACTACTAAGGTTTGCTGCAATTTATTCTGTTTTTATAAATAAATATGGGCTATCACTGTATAGATTTACACAGACAACTTTTTTTCATATCTGTGTATCTGTTGTTCATTATATAAAATCAGAAATTGCCTATCTGAGAAAAAACTGACTTTGGTCCAGTTTCTAATTGATCATTAAGTTTATTTCTCAACTTTGACTTTTTCAGATATCAGTGTTAAATATATATCATAATAGTTACAGTCCAAGATGGGACATTTATAAGAATAATATTAAGATTGGTTTATATGAATAATATAATGATATAATGTTTTGGGTTAAAGTTCCACCATGTCAGTTATTTCTTTCTAGCTCTTCTAATACCTGAGAAACTAAAAATGATATTTATATAAAGATCCAGTGTTTGTAATCTTTTGTTAATTGCTTTCTTGTCTGTTGCTACACCTCCCTCTCATTTGATCACTTTCTCAATCCTCAGAGGTATCTAGACATTGACCAACCTAACTTGTTCATACTGTAAAAGGCTGTCAACGTTATGGGGATGGAGGATGCATCTGGTTGATGTTCTTGAAGAGGCTATTGTCTCTGGGTTTTGGGACTTATCTGGCAAAGTTACATTCTAGAGGATTTAAGTTTATGAAAATTAAAGTTAGGGAGTGAAACTATTATTGAGTCTCACACAGACACCTGGGTAGTCTTTAGTATTTTCAGGACTACCATTGATTAGGGCTTGGCTTACTGTGGCCATTTAGAATCTCTTGCTGGAGTTTGCATAAAAGTAACCTCCAGGATAGTCTCTCAACTCTTTGAAATCTCTTAGCCACTGAAACCTTATTTTGTTACATTTCTTTTCCCCTTTTTGCAAAAGAAGGCATTGTCAAAGACATGATATCATAGCCATGTTCATCCATGAGAGTTTTGTCCCATGGTGAGGGGGATGAGCTTATCTGCAGAGTTGAGGCCAAATCTGAGCAACAAGAGATTCTCTGCAGTAATTGTTAGGCATAATTATATGTAGGCTTAGTTTCCCCAGTACCATAAAAAGTTTCATAAGCACAAGTCTCAAGAGTGAGGACTTGGCTTAATAAATTGGGAATCCCTAATGCTTGAGAGAGCATCTGGAATTTCCCAGGTGGGGAACTTTAATAGTCCCATATTTTTTCTACAATCCCTCAAGGGGCACTGTCAATAAATTTTTTTATTATCTGCCAAAAATACTGTGAAATGTATCAGGGTATTACATTATTCTACACAGAATTCCACTCTCTCATTATTCTAGGCTCCATGTGTTTTTTTGTTTAAATGAATTGGTCAGAGAGGTTAATTTAGATTGCATGCTACAGTCTACTTATATTTTGTACAAAGTAAATATCTCTTCCTTTGATCTCACACAGAAGGTGAAGTTTTAAATAGAGACAATGTCAATATTGTAATTTACCTTAGTCCCAACCAGATCAGCTTTGTTCATATAACTAATTGAAGTCTGATCTCTTTTTTGGGCATCTTTAACAGATGCTGTATGGAGTAATATAGCTTTCAGAGCTGCAGAATTTCAACTCTTCATCTAAAGTGTCACACAGGTATCTAAAGTTTCACAGAAATTCCAGGTTATTCACATAAAGCACAGCATCTCAGAATTTAGAAACACTTAAAAACCCAGGAAAAAAGGTGACTATGGTAAGAGCCTGTGTTCTAGGCTCCAATTTTCTTATATGTACTTTCTAAATGAGACCATACAATATGTGTCCAATTGGTTCTGGCTTATATTGCTCAACATAATGTCTTCAAGTTTCATTAACTTCTTTGCATGCCTCACAACTTCATGCCTTTCTGTAGCTGTACAGTATTCCATTGCCCACCTACATCACAGCTCACCCTTCCAATCCTCAGTTGATGGACACTTTGGCCACCTCCATCCACTGGTATCATGAATAATGCCACCTTAAACATCAGTATGAAAATGTCTATTTCAGAACCTGCTTTCAGTTCTTTCTTATTTATTTTTAATAATGGGATTCCTTAATCAAAAGGCAACCCTATATTTAGCCTACTGTGCTTCATTCTACTACCCTACAAACATTGAGTAGGTATCCCTCTGCATCTTTTCTCTTGCTCTTGAATATTTATGTCTATTTATTTATTTAGGATGGCAGATTATATTCACATAGCATGTATTTTATTCAAAATAATATTTCACATTATCCTCATTTAGTTGTTCAATCACTCAATTTTAGACTATTTCATTGCTCTGAAGAGAGCTAACAGATAGACACATCCACACCAAAGAGAAAACCCAATTTACCCCTAGTATTAGTGTGGTACTAGTGAGTTATTCTTTGTTAAATATGGTTCATAGCATGCAATAGGTAGTTTTCCCATATACTACTCTATCACTAACTCCTTATGTCATGTCATACCTTTGAAGCAATTCATGCAGGTACTTAATTATATTTGCATTGCTAAGCAGTGAGAGATATGACCTTAATCCCTTTCAAGCATATTCACCTTCAATATGTCACTTTACCTATAATCTTACTAAAGAACTACCATCATGTCTATTCATGTCCATACATTTGGATTCAACCTCATTATCAACTCCGTACCTATTAGATAACTGCCCCCTCTTCTCTAGCTTCTGTCTCTAGGTCCCCTATATTCTACATTTTAAGACTACAGGTTTACATTTTTTAGTGGGTTCATATTACTTTTATGTAGGTAATAATGACTGCCCATATTTTAGAATTTAGAAATAACTCTTAAAAACTGCATTTTTAAGGGCTCATATTATTTTTCTCTGGCCTATTTCACTCAACATTATGTCCTCAAATTTCATCTACCTTCTCACATGCTTCAGGACCTCATTCCTTTTTTCTGCTGCATAATATTCTGCTATATGTATGAGCCACATTTTGTTTATCCATTTGTCTGTTGTTGGGCACTTAGATTGTTTCCATCATTGGGCAGTTGTGAATAATGCCACTATGAACATCAGTGTGCAAATGTCTATTCATGTCACTGTTTTAAGTTCTTCTGGGTATATACCGTGTAGTGGAATTGCCAGGTCACATGGCAACTTCATACTAATTTTCTGAGGAATCACCAAAAGGTCATCCACAGTGGATGTATCATTATACATGTCCACCAGCAGTGAATAAATGTTCCAATTTCTCCACATTCTCTTCAACATTTGTTGTTTCCTGCTTGTTTAATGGCAGCCATTCTTATGGGTATGAGATGATACCTTATTTTTGTTTTGCTTTGCATTTCTCTAATAGTTAATGAAGATGAACATATTTTCATGTCCTTTGTAGCCATTTGTATTTTACCTTTGGAAAAACATCTGTCTATATATTTTGCCCATTTTATAATTGAGTTGTTCTTTTGTTGTTGAGTTGAAGGATTTCTTTATACATACTGGATATAAAACCCTTATCATACATATGGTTTCCAAATATTTTCTCCCATTGTGCTGGCTGCCTGTCCACCTTTCAGGCACAGAAACATTTTATTTTGATGATTTACTGTTTACCTATTTTTTTCATTTATCTATTTTTTATCTATTTCATTAATCTATTTTCTCTTTCATTACTTGTGCTTTGGGTGTAAGGTCTAAGCTACCTCTTTTTATTAGGTCTTGATGATGTTTCCCTGTATTTTCCCTGATCAAATCTATGATGGACTTTGAGTTAACTTTTGTATAGGGTGTGAAGCAGGATTCCTCTTTCATTCTTTTAGCTATGGATATCTACTTCTTCCACCTCCTTTTGTTGAAAGACTATTCTGTCCCAGTTCAGTAGATTAGGGTGTCTTGCCAAGAATCAATTGACTGTAGATCTGGGGGACTATTTCCAAACCTTCAATTAAATTTTAGTCATCAATATGTCTGTCTGTCTTTGTGCCAATTCCATACTGTTTTGACCACTGTGGCTTTATAATAACCTTTAAAGTCAGGAAGTGTAACTCCTCCCACTTCATTATTCTTTATCAGGAAAATATTGGCAATTCAAGGCCCTTTTCCCTTCCAAATAAATTAGATAACCAGCTTTTCCAAGTTTGCAAAGTAGGTTGCTTTGGTATTGCATTGAATTTCTAGATCAATTTGGATACAATAAACAGCTTAAAGACACTTGGCTTTCATATACATGAATGCAAAATATCTTTCCACCTATTTAGGTCATTGATTTCTTTTAGCAAAGCTTTGTAGTTTTCTATGTAGAGGTCCTGTACATCCTTGGTTAAGTTTATTCCTAGATACTTGATTCTTTTAGTTGCTATTATGAATGGATTTTTTTACTTAATTTCTTCCTCAGTTATTACTGTGTATAGAAATACTACTGATTTTTTTTGCATTATTCTTGTTTCCAACCACTTTGCTGAATTAGCTGAAGTAGCTTTCTCATAGATTTCTCCTTCTTTTGGTCCAAGAAGGCTTTCTCAATTCCAAGATGCCATGATCAAGGTCATCACTGGGGGTCAGGTCCCATGTAGGGGAGAGGGCAATGAGTTTACCAGAAGAGTTGGCTAGAGAGAGTGGCCACATCTGAGCAGAAGAGATTCTCTGGGTATGACTCATAGAGATAATCTTAAGTAGGCTTAGCTTCTTCATTGTAGGAATAGGTTTCATAAGGGCAAGCTCCAAGAGAAATGGCTTGGCCTGTTAAATTTGCAGTCACCAATACCTTTGAGAATATCAGGAATTTCCTAGTGGGGAAATTTAATATTTCCACATTTTCCCCAGTCCCTCAAGGGGTTTTTCACATGTATTTTATTCTTTGCCAATTATCCTGTCATGTATTGGGGTATTACACTATCCTTTACCCACCAATAAGATCTCACTCCCTGTTCAGTGTAATTCAATATAATTATGGTGTTTGAATAAACTCAGCATGCAAGTTAAATTAGATAGTGTGCTACAGAAAATATAAATTTGCACCAAATAAACATCAATTCCTTTGGTCCCACACAGAAGTTGAAGTTCTAAAACACTGTGAGTATTGTCCTTAACACTTTAGTCTGATTTGCTTTAGTCCTAAGAAAATCAGTTTCATTCATATCTCTAAGTGAAGCCTGATCTCCTTCTCAGCTGCTTCAGCAGTTCCTGTGTGGCATAATGACGACATTCATAGCTGCAGAACTCTAGTTCTCAGTCTCAGGTGCCACACTGATACCAGAAGTTCCAGGGAATCACCAGGTTATACAGAAAGAGCTGAGCTTCTCTGAATTTAGAAATAACCATAACTTAGGAACAGATGTGACTGATGTAAGGGCTTGCAATCTAGGAACATTTACAGTAAACTTCCCCTGATAACCTGTGCTCTTGAATTAAATTCTCAGAGTTTGCCCATTATATTTAGTCCATATTAGTGAGACATAATACTTTCTTTTCATTTCTGGCTTATTTCACTAAGCATACATACTCTTGATCACCTTATTGCATGCTTCAAACCTTCATTCCTTCTTGCAGCCACTCAATATTCCATTTTATGTATACATACATCATAGTTCACCCTTCCTTTCATCAGTGATGACCCTTATGCCACATCCATCCTTTGCAAATCATGACTACTGCTGTCATAAACCGGTGTGCAGAGGTAAATTCATGTCCCTGCTTTCAGTCCTTCCAAGTATATACCTCATAATGGGGTTGCAGGATCGTATAGCAATCCTATATTTAGCCTATCATACCAACACACTGCCCTTCAGATGGGCTGCACCATTCTACATTCCTAACAACAATGAAAAGGTACATCTATTTCTCTACATTTTCATCAGCACTTATATCTTTCTGTTTATGTTTTAAACTGTTCTATACACACTTCAAACTATCCATCCTAAGTAAACAATCAGTGGTTCCTGGTATAATCAAATAGTTATGAATTCATCACCAGAATCTATATGAGAAAATTTCAATTTCTTCTGAAAGAAAGAAGAGGAATAAAGAGTAAAAAATAAAAATACAAAAATTAAAAAATAAAAAGGGGAAACAATTAACACCCAGAACCTCATACCCCTCCCCAATATCCCCATTATTGATATTCAGCTTTTATGTATTGCCTTTGTTACACTTCATGGAAATTGCACTGCTAATGTTAGCTATAGACTTTAATTTGCTTTGTTTGTACTTTTATATATAATATCCCATTTTCAACACCTTGCCATTTTGACATTCATTTGGTCTCCTTCATGTAAGAACATTCTTGCATTTGTGCATTTATTCACCAACATTGTCCACTCTGGGTTTCATTAAATTATACATTCCCAGTTGTCCTTATCTTTTGTCTTTCTTTCTGGTGTCATACATGCCCTTAGCATTCCTCTTTCAACAATACTCACCCTCAGCTTTGTTCAGTGTACTTACAATATTGTGCTACAATCAAATAGTAGTCTGCTGTCCATTTCTGTATTTTTACAATCAAACCTGTTGAATATTCTTTACTCCTTCAACATCAGATGCCCAATATCTACCCTCTTTCTATCTCCTGATAACCTGTATTCTCAACTATAATTCTCAAAGTTCACTCATTAATATTAGTTCATATTACTGTGACCATACAGTATTTGTCATTTCACTTCTAGCTAATTATTTTCATTGTAATGTCATCAATGTTCATCTATGTTCTTCAATGCTTTGTGACTTTATTCTGTCTTACAGCTGCATAATATTCCTTCATATGTATATACAACAGTTTATCCACTCATCCATTGATGGATTTTTGGTTTGTTTCCATCTTTTGGAACTTGTGAATAATGCTGCTTAAACATTAGTGCACAAATACCCTTTCATGTCCCAGCCTTCTGTTACTCTGAATATAAACCTAGTAATGGGTTGCTGGATCATATGGCAATTCTCTACTTAGCTGCATGAGGCAGCATCACACTGCCTTCAGATTTGTTGCACTATTCTACATTCCCACCAACTGTGAATAGGAGTGCCTCTTTCTCAATATCCTTTCTAGTACTTGCAGTTTTCTGTTTCTTGATAATGGCCATTCTAGTCTGTGTGAGTGATAACTCATTGCAGTTTTGATTTGCATTTTCCTAATAGCCAGTGAAGCTGAGTATCTTTTCATATGTTTGGGGGCCATTTGTATTCCCTCTTTGAAAAGTGTCTGTCCATGTCTTTTGCTCATATTTTAATACATTTGTCTTTTTGTTGTTGCAGAAGACTTTATATATTCTGGATATCAAAACCTTATCTGATATATGGTTTCCAAATATTGTCTCCCCTTGCATGCATTGACATTTTTGCTCTTCTACCAAGGTCAATTTTGAGGAGATCCCACTTATCTATATCTTCTTTCATTGCTCACACTTTACATATAAGGTCTAGAAAACCATCTCCTATCACAAGGTTTTGAAGGTATTTCCCTAAATTTTCTTCTGGAAGTTTTATGTTTTTAGCTCTAATGTTTGAGGTTTTGATCCATTTTGAGTTAATTTTTGTATAAGATGTAAGATAAGGTTCTCTTCCTTTCTTTTGAATATGAGTATCTAGCTATCCAACCACCATTTATTGAAGATGCTTTGTCCCTGTGGAGTTGACTTGACTGCCTTATCAAAAATCAATTGTCCATAGATAAGAGGGCCTATTTCTGAACACTCAATTCAATTCCACTGGTCATTATATCTTTCTTTATTTCACAATTATGCTCTTTTGGACACTGTAGCTTTGTAATATGTTTGAAGTTAGGTAGTGTGTGACCTCCAACTTCATTCTTTTTCCTCAAGAGAGTTTTAACTATTTGGAGCACCTTGCTTTTCAAAATAAATTTGTTTACTGGTTTTTCATTTTCTTCAAAGTAAGTCATGATTTCATGATTTTAATTGGTATTGCATTTAATCTGTAAATCATTTTGGGTAGAATTAATGTCTTGACTGTATTTAGTCTTCCAATCCATGACATGGTATGTCCTTTGATTTATTTAGGTCCTCTATGATTTATTTTGGCAATTTCTTGTAGCTTTATGTGTATAGGTCTTTTGTGGCCTTGGTTAAGTATATTCCTAAATAATTTGATTGTTTTGGTTGCTATTGTAAATAGAATTTTTTCTAGATTTCCTCATGTTGCTCATTACTAGTGCATAGGTGCAGTACTGATATTTGCATGTTGATCTCATACCCTGCCACTTTGCTGTATTAATTGATTAGCTCTAGTAGTTGTGCTGTAGATTTTTCAGGATTTTCTACATACAGAATCATGACAATTGGTATGCATTTTATTTCCTTTTCTTGACTAACTGCTCTAGCTAGAACTTCCAGCACAATGTTGAATAACAGTGATAATATTGGGCATCCTTGTCTTGTTCCTGATCTTAGAGGGAAAGCTTTCAGTGTTTCCCCATTAAGTATTATGTTAGATGTGAGTTGTTCATACATTCCCTTTATCATGTTGAGAAATTTCCCTTCTATTCCTATCCTTTCAAGTGTTTACATCCAGAAAGGATGTTGAATTTTGTCAAGTGCCTTTTCTGCATCAACTGAGATGATCATGTGCTTTTTCTCTTTTCATTTATTGATGTAGTGTAGTACACCAATTGATTTTCTTGTGCTTAACCAACATTGCATACCTAGAATAAGTCAAATTTAGTCATGGTGAATAATTGTTTTATTGTGCTACTGAATGCCATTTGCAAGTATTTTGTTGAGGGTTTTTGCATTTATATTCATTAAAGGGTTTGGTCTATAATTTTCTTTTTTTTATTATCTTGTTCTAGCTTTGGTATTATTTGGGTATTATTTTGGTGTTGTTGGCCTCATAGAGTGAGTTAGGTAGCTTTTCTTCATCTTCAAATTTTTTGAAGACTGTGAGCAGGATTTTTATTAATGTTTGGTATAATTCATATGTGTAGTCATCTGGTCCTACTTTTCTTTTTTCATAGCTTTTGGATAAGTGATTCATTTCTGTGTGGTCCATAGTTATGTCCCCTTTTCCATTTCTGATTTTATTTTTTTTTTTTGCATCCTTGCTCCTATTTGTCAGCCTAGCTAAGGGTCCATTGATTTTATTGATTTTCTAAAGAACCAACTTCTGCTTTTGTTGGTTCTATTGTTTTCTTGTTCTCAATTTCTTTTATTTCTTCTATAATCATTGTTATTTCTTACATTCTTTTTGTTTTGGGCTTAGTTTTCTGTTCCTTCTCTAGTTTCTCCACTAGTTCTCAATTTTTGCTCTTTCTTCTCTCTTAATACAGGGATTTAGAGTGATAAATTTCCCTCTCAACACCACCTTTGGTATGTTATGTTCATTCTCATTAGCGTCAAGATATTCACTGATTTCTCTTTTTATTTATTCCTTGACCCACTGGTTGTTTAAGAGTGTGTTGCTTAACCACCATTTATTTCTGAATATTCCTTTCTTCTTCCTGTTATTGATTTCCTACTTCATTCTATTATGATATGAGAAAGTGTTTTGTATAATTTCAAACTTTTTAAATTTATTGAGTCATGCTTTGTGACAGGATAAACATGGTCTATACTTGAGAATGATCCATGACCACTTGAGAAAAATATGTATCCTGCTGTTATGTGGTGTAATGTTCTGTAAATGCTTGTTAAGTCTTGATCATTTATCGTAGTTTTCAAACTCTGTTTCTGTATTTATTCTGTCTAAGTTTTCTATCAATTGAAGAAAGTGATGTATTGATGTGTCCAATATTATTTTAGTAGTGTTTACATCTCCCTTCAGTGTCATCTGTGTTTGCCTCATGTATTTTGGGGCACTCTGGTTCAGTGCATAAATATTTATGATTGTTAGTTTTTCTTGAGGAGTTGTCTCTTTTATTACTTCAAGGTGTCTTTCTTTGTCTCTTATTTGTTTTACATTTGAGGTCTGATTTGTCTGATATTGGTTGAGTTACCTCACCTTTTTCTGGTTGTAGTTTGCATGAAATATCTTCTCAGCTTTCACTTTCAACCTATTTTGTCCTTGGTCCTAAAATGAGTCTCTTACAGACAGTGTATAAATGGGTCCTGTTTTTTAATGCATTCTGTTTGTTGTACACTGTGCTTCTCGGATCTGTGGTTTTTATGTCTTTCTTAAGAGATGTGAAATTTTCAGTGACTATATCCCCTTGTCCCTTCTCTTCTCCTTCTGAGACAACCATCACATGTATATTCGTGTGTTTTATGTTTTCATTCCATTCCTTGAGACCCTGCTCATATTTTTCCATTCTTTTCCCTATATATTCCTTTGTGTTTAGGGTTTCAGATGTCTTCTCTTCTAGTTCATTAATCTTTTCTTCTGCCTCTTCAAATCTGCTGCTGTATGTCTCCATTGTGTTTTTGGCTCTTCTATTGTGCCATTCATTGCTATAAGTTCCATATTTTTATTTCAGACTTTTAAAATTTTCCTTCTATTTGCCCAATGTCTTTTTTATATCTTTCATCTCTGCCAGATCTTCTGTGAATTCATTGATCTGATTGTTGAATTGACTTAGAATGTTTTTTAAACATCTTTTATTAGGTTTTTCAAATCCTGTATCTCATCTGAAGTGTTAGCTCTTTCCTTTGACTGGGCCAGTGTCTTTTCTTCTTCCTGTGAGGTTGTGAGTCAGAAAAAACTCAGCAATTATGGTATAAATGCAAGAGTAATCAGAGCATAGGCCAAGCACCCATGAAAGGGGCAGGCAGCCCAGGTGCTCTGGCAGGGAGAGTCTCTGTTTACACTCACCAAACACAATTCTCAGAGCTTGTTAAGGAAAGCAAAAAAGAAACACCACACACAAACAGCACTGGTCCTTTTGCCAGAATCTCAGCTCATACCCCATTTCAGGTGCAAGGGCAAAGTTAAAACCCTCTGTGTACTGGCTTCAACTCCCCCTCCAATAAAACCAGAAGGAGTGTGGCTTCACCAATCTTGAAATTTTGTCAACTACAGAGATGACTTTGCTTCCTAGCCATTCTGGGTCACTTGAGAGCTTGGCACATTATTTTCTGGATTGGACAGTCTTAAGCTGACTTCACAATTTCACCTTTGTTTGCAAATAAGGACAATGGAGTTGGCCAGAATGATGGATGTGAAGTAAAGAAGCAGATTCTGAACTCACAATTCAACCACAGAGGTCACATCCAGAGAGAGCAGTGCTGGGTGTGGCTCCTCCCTGTGTCTCAGGATTCTGTGCTACTTCAGACTCTTCCTGGAACATTCTCAACCCCATCACCTCCATCAGAGCTTTGGGGAGTGAGAAGTAAATGAACTACAACTTCCAGGACTCCCCATACATGGCACTAAATCATGTATCAACCACAGACACTCTGGGAATCATGACTATTCCTAGCAATGAAGACAAAGCTATGGTGTAGCTAAATGGAATCAGTAACTCAACCTCAAAATCAACTACTCAGTGCAGGTCACCTATCAAACTTCACTTTTTGCTTTTGCTTATTCTCTCTCCACTCATTTAGCAGAAGTAACTCAGGATGTACATCACCACAGCACATCCAGAAACATTACAGTAGGCTCTGGCTGTCCCATTAGTAGTAAAATTGCAGAGAACATTTTGGGGCATTTGGAAGGCCCTTAGCAGATGGCAAAATAAGCACCAAAACCAGTAGCCAGTACTAAAAAAAAAAGGCTTGATTTGCTTGATAGAAAACTTGAAAGCAACAAAAAAACTGCACTAACTAAAGGCACCTACCCAATGTAGATCCAAATCACAGTAGGATCCACACAAACACACTGCTGTGTAACTGCAGATAAAGCCAGAAAGCCACAGGATAAAACACTTCTGATCATGCTAGATATTATAACAGGCTTATGGAAAACAACTCCCAATGGGACATACAGGGCACATGGCAGAGTTTCTGAAATAAACCAGCATCAGAAACCATGTCATTGAATGGTTTCAGGATTTGTTAGAGCCAGCCAAGACTCTAGAAGGCAGGACATGCCACCCTACTTGTGTTCCTCTGGTTTCTATAATATGTACTTAATAAAAAATGGACAGTTAAGAAAAGTAAATCTCATCTTGGTATTAAATTACAAAATTATAGTTTGAAAAATGTAAGACTCCTAGATATCATTCTTTAAAGAATGTTCAGAAAATGAGCTATGTTGAAAATGAAAACAGAAATTCTGCTTTATCCATTTTGGAAAAAATTTCATGTTTTTTTCTTTTAGATTTACAAAAATCTTGGAAGTTGCAGGTGATTTGTTCATGGCCATATGGCTTGAATTCAGCAAACTGATTCCAAATCCTTTGCTCTTTCTATACCAAATCATACCTGAAAGTTTTCTGTTGATTGTTAGATACTTTACATTTTGCAGATATTACTGAAGAAGAAATGCTAAGATGTGGCTTTGATATTTATTATATAAAGAAATTTAACATGAGATTTCTTACCTTTGGCCACATTTTTTAGTCTTCCTAAGGCCTCCCAGTTTTCTGCCCTGAAATGAGATCAAGGAATGTTATCCCCTGCAGTAGGACACTATGCTATGCCTCTTCCATCTGGAAGAGGCTTATTTTCATAAACTCTTCTCTCCTGTACAAAGGCTTCCAAATGTGACTTTTAGTCTTCCACATGAGGAATACACCATTTACCCTTGCTGTTATAATCCTCCAATGTGTTCATGGCTAAACATTCCTAAAGGTATTTGGTTTCAGAAGTGTAGTTTTAATTCATTAGGGAATTCTAGAACATGGAAGAGGCACCAGGAATGACCATTGGTTGAGTTTCCTTCACTGCACCCTCTAGTCATGGAATAAGGTTAAATATCAAATTCATCATTTTGATAGCTGTGTTTGAGATTTTCCCTCATACCTCCTGAGGGCAGAGAATAATAGGAACAATATTACAGGGAGACAGATTCCATATAAAACAGAAAAGTCTTTAAAGAACTCTGGGAGAATGATATATGCTAACCCAAGCAGGAAATACTTACCTTTCCTTGGAAGCCCAGATAATACAACATGTACTTACTGGGGTTGTAGGGAAGATTCCCATAGAAATAACCAGCATGGAAAAGTTTCCTTGAATTCACTTTCAACAAACATATCACCAAATATTTATCATTAAAGTATAAATAAGTATCCCAACTATACTGAATTTACAAGATTCTCTGTTATTGGCATCCAAGGAGTGTATCTAGTGAGGTATCAGTATCAGCATCATCCTTTTTTATTATAAAGAAACACACCACACTGAGATTTCCAGTTCATCACATTTATTTCACTTATCTGTCTTGGATTTGTTATCACTAGCATGAGAGAAGCCATAACTTGGAAGAATAGAAAGTAATTAGGAGCTAGAAGGTTTTATGACTAATTCTCCCTGACTACTGCAAATCATTTCCCTTTTATGTCACTCTCTCCTCATTCATAAAGAGGGAAATTGTACCTACTCTTTTTATTATGTAAAAGTGTCCTCTGATATTGAGACTGTATGCATTTTAAATCTTCATAATTGGAGCTTTAACATTTGTTTAGCAAACTTTTGTATTTATTTAGAGAATATTGATATAAATTATTAAATTCAGACATGTTTATCAAAATGTGTTTTATTTCCTTGCTGGAAACAAGTAAAAATGAACAAATAAAAATGTACAACTCTACAAAATTTCAGCAAACAGAATTAAATTATCAGCACCACTACCACTACAACTAACACCAATACTGGCATCACAACATATACAAGAGACAAATTCTAACTTATCCTTTCCTTAAATAGTTTTCATTTTGCTTTTACAACAAGTATAACTCTGGTATACTATGATAAAATACCTAACTATGAAGATGATGAGGAGGAGGAGGACAACAATGATAAAAATAATGTTTCAAAGTAATGCAGAGTAGGCCAAGCAATTTGCTAAGCACTTAACATACAGCATTTTGTTTAATCCTCATAATTATCATATAAAGTGGATACAATTATTTCTGTTTTTTACAGACAAGAAAACTGAAGCACAGCAAATGCTATTAATATTCCCAATTTGATAGACAGCCTCCAGTTCCAACTTCTTAATCAAAATACTATAGTGCCTATGACATTGAAATATTTTGTATTGTTGGAATTTTATGAAAGGTTATGTCACTGTACATGTTAGTACAGAAAGAAACCTCAGTAATTATCTGTCCCCTACTTTTCAGAATGTGGTTAAGTCACATTCACATGATTAATCAGTGACCTTCCATAAACCATTTTAATTAATGTGTACCTCCTATTCATGAATAGGTTATAAATTTCTTTAGATCAAAGTCAATTTTCCTTCCTTAAGTCCCTAGGGCAAATTAAAGACTGTTAATAGGAGTTTGGTAGTAAAATGCTGAATGAGGGAACTACTTAACTTCTTTTGAAGGATTCATCTCCCACTACTCTGAACTCAGATAAGAGTAATCCTCTTAATCAATTTTTGCCCCACAAGTTCACATGGAAATCTTACCTAACAAAGCTGCTATTTTTAAAAGGTGCCCATGAATGAATTTTTATTTGAAACTGGAAGGAGGCAATTAAGAGAAATTAGTGCTAACCACATTCAATCCATCCTCTCTTCAAATGGTGCTGTGCTGTGGTGGTAAAGAACACAGGAATTTGAGATATGCACATTTGAGTTTCACCTCAAGTCTGACCTAATCTTTTACAACCCATTTAACTTCTTGGTGCTTCAATTTCTTTTTCTGTTTTAAATAGCATAATGCTGTCTCATAAGGTTGAAGTCAGGATTAAAGTAAATTATTATAGCACATTTTACAGGATTTATTGTATTGTGGATGCCTCAAAGTGTTTATGTTATTTAATATCTATTATTATTAACCCCATTATTATTTTTTTAAAATAATTCAATTTCTGGCTATGAAAGCCTAAGTTCTCTGGATTGATATGTTGAAGGAGAAACACAAAATCAACCATACTGTAGGTTAGTATATGTTATGTGTTCATAGAATCTGAGGTTTCACTTACTGATGCATGGAATTATACCACTGGATTCCCCAAAATTCTAAAATAGGCCTCACTGACTCCCTTTTCATGGCAGTAAAGTGTTCAAAAATTTGATCAATAACTTTTTTGGAAAATGCCAAGGTTAAGGTCAACTCAAATTGATGCTGTCACCACCCTCACCCTATCCACAAGCCCACAAACACAAAGACTGAGGTTCAATATGAATTTAACCCATAATTCAGCAAATATATATCGACCCTAAGGGCAATCCATTTTCATTGCTACATTCATAACAGTTTGTTGAAACTTTAGGGAATCACTCACCTACCTTAGCAGCTTCTAGAATTTTGAAGTGTAAAATTAGTTCATTGAAAAGGCTGACAACATTTCCCTCCAGGCTTTAGAAATAGGCCTTATAAAGGATGCTTTTTATCTGCTAGTCTGTCATCAGTGAGATAGTATCCTAGGATAAACCCCAATCCCAGGAAGATTTTGAATAGGCAGGTCCTTCCTTTCCAATGATGAATTTATTTTCTTTTAAATGGAAAGGACAACATGAGGTTACAAAATTGGCTATTAAAACACTGGTTAGAACATATGTACCCGTTGTTGAAAGATCTTTCATTAAAAAAAAGAAGAATATACATTTAATTCCCCCAACAAATAGTGAAAGAATGACTTCTTCAAATTCTGAAATCTTAGTTCCTACCATCAATTCAGGTGCTTAAAGGAAGCTGGTAGCATGTGATAGGCAACAGCTTTCAGTGAATTGTTACATAGAATTGGTGACATTGGGCATGTCTTTTAAATAATTTTAAAGTGAATGCCACCAAAATTTTGTTTATCAGGATTGTAGTGAAGATGAAAAATCATTCTTAAGTTTTACTTAAAATTGCATTTGAGTGTCTAAAAGTAATTTATCTTGCTTGTCCTACATCATTATAAACATGTGAAAGATAGAAAAATCATACCTTGGAACTCATTTGTAATCATAGATCTTTTGGAATGAACATAAAAAGCTACTAAATCAAAAATGTTTAACCCTTAAACTGCACAAGAAGACATCACATCTGAAGGTAATTGTCTACTATTTTGGAAAGCTTCATCAGTTCACCTTTTATACATGTTTTCAGTGCAAATTCTGCCATCTTGTGAGACAGATTGTTTATACTGAATGCCCAATGCATCTTATTACAATAATATATGGTATTTTCTGAACATAACTTCAAAAAGTTACAAAAATTATTACTGAAGGGATACATACCAAGCCATGATAAGCTGAGAGATTCAATGAATATATGGCAAAGGACTTTCCCTGCCCCCCTTTTAATGAAAAATAATATACATAAGTGTTTACTGTGTACTTGCATCTAAAGGGGAACAGGGTGACCAACAGACAATTATAGGAGGAAAATTTTAATTTTATATTATTTGCAGTCATTTGAAATTTCATAGGATTGTATCACCTACTCAAAATGGGAAAAATATTTTTTAAAAAATCTACAGTACCATCACAAAATATGCTAGCTAGTTCTTGAGGGTGAAATCTTTAATCCTCACAATTTGTTACTATGCATGGGAAATTATATAAATAATGAAATTTTAGAAATGGAACACAAGAGATTAGTAAGTCAAGCCCCTTCCTTTTCAGTTAAAAACAAGAAATACATTGCAAATTCCTCTTAACTCTAATTACTGGAAAGTAAAGTTTACCATAAGGCAGGACTTGTTTATATCCTTCCAAGAAGTATTCAGTTATTTCAAAAGTTACAAGGCTGATCACATTTGTAAGGCTGTCTCACAACAAACTCTAAGGAAAACAATTCAGTGAGGGTCCAGTTTATTATAAATAACACAATTATTTTGATTTTATAATAATGTGGTTTAAAATATTTTTTTCAAATAAATAACCAATTAGAGCATTATATATCTTACTTCAGTAATACTAATCATAAATTTAATTACATATGCTGTTGACACAATATATCCCAAGATACTCATGATACTATAGAAGACAGCAGGTTTCAAAAAGTATATAGAGATAAGATTACAGGAAGATGGCAGAGTAGGAGCTTCAGGAATATTCCCTCTACCAAACAACTATTGAGCAATTAGGAATTACCTGACTCAACAACCTTGAAACTCCAGGGTCTGTTGAAACACTGTGTGGCCTCCAAGAATGAGGACAAGGAAGATGATGGTAAATTGTGAAAAATAATAATAACTTCCACACTCTCTGTAGCAACTACCACTTCCATTCCCCCACCCTCATCCCAGCAGCAGAGGGGACTGGTGCTCCTGTTCCTGGCTCAGCTTACTGGTTCCAATGTGGGATATACAGGACTAATCCTTCAAACACTGAGGTTGTGTGGCCTGGTCCCAGATCTCTACTTAATATTAACTATTTCAGATCAATTAAAGACAATTTTGAGGGAGGCCATTGTTCTAACCCCCCCTGGGGAAAGACAGCCAAGGAATCTAAAAGACAGTAATCTTTCAAAGCACTGAAAACCCTTAAAGGTCTGCATTCACTGGACAAGTGCTGAAGTAAGAAAACACAGACTCAAAAGTCATAAAATAAGCTATTTGTGCCTTTGCTGGACCCTCCCCAACCCCCTCCACAACACACAGTGGATCCACTCTCTGCTCCCATTGTAGCTGTTGGCACCTGTGTTCATGCTGGGTGCATGTATGTCAGTGTCAATCTATCAGGTGGAACTCTGAAATACTGAGCCATGGAATGTGATTCCCCTTGCCCTCCCCAGAGTATCTCCTGAGGGCAGAGAAGCTGTATGCAGAGAACTGGGGTAGTGTGAGAATCATTTCATTTGAAATAGTCACCAGGATGGGGAGGTCTATTCTGAGGTGTTCCCTCAAATTCCTGTGGACTGGAAAGGGGAATACCAGGGGTTTCTGTGAGCCCAGGTCCAGAAGGCTCCATCCATCCAGCTCAAATAAGGCATTTACAATTTTCCTCACTTGATATGCTTAACAGGAGAGCTAAGTTCTCAAAGAGACAACCAGCCAAAGAAGAGCCAATGTTCAGAGATTTGAAGGTGATTTTATGCCTTGGATTGTTTGATCTATTTGGTTCCTGGCATGCAAGAAAATATCTTTCAAATCACTAGCTGGATACAAACTTATGGAGCAGTTAAGGGAATAAATCCCATAGTTTACACTTGAAAATAATAAAAAGTACTGCAAGCAACAAAAGGCAAACAAAGAAACAGGAAGCTATGGCCCATCCAACAAAATAAATCCAGAAGCCATCAATGAAGAAGATCAAATTTTGGACTTAATGGATAGAGACTTTAATGATCCTCAATATGGTAAAATGGATAAAGTATAACATGGAGAAAGAACTAAAGGATATGAAGAAAGCAATGAATAAATAATATGGTAGTCTCTCCAGACAAATAATGAAATTGAAGAACACAATAACAAATTAAAATTTCCCCCGATGAACAGTTTCAATAGCTTATTGGAATTAGTAGAGGAAAGAATCAGTGAACTTGGAAACTTGACAACTGAAATGATTCAGGCTGTGAAGCAGAAAAATAAAACAGAATGAACAGAGGAGAGGTGGGTCAGGATGCCAGAGTGGTGAGGTATGGACTTTAGTTACTCCTCTGCAGCAGCTGGTAGATAGCCAGGAACTGTGTGAAACAGCCACCTCAGGGAAATCTGATCAGTCATGCATCATACAACAGTCTGAAATGGGTGGAGCAGCTGAGATCCCAGTGAAATCTCTAAGTTTCTCCAGCCAGGGGGGCTAATGCCCCTCCCCACCAGACACCCCAGACTCTTGTAGCTGGTTTCTAGAGGGAGGAGGAAGCAGTCTGTGCTGAGAACCACTGGGAGGGATGTTTAACCCACCCTCTATTGCAGAATTGATTAACAAACTCAGACTGCTGAATAAAAACTCCAACAACAGATGAACTGTGACCAGACAATAGAGAATTCAGGAGCAATCAGCCCAGCAGAGAGGAGACAGGGCTAGGGAAAACATAGAAAAAAAAACCAAAACCAAAACCAAAACCAAATAATAATAATAATCATAATAATAATCATAATAATAATCATAATAAAAGAGACTTTTGGAGTTGGGGGTGTTCAGAATATGGAGGAGAACATATATGAAAATCTGGAAATCCAGGAAGCTGAGGTATTTCTCTGAAAAGCTGTTTTTTCTGGTTTCTTGTTTCCTCTTCTCTTGCTCTCAAACTCCTTTTCTTCTTGCATTTCAATAGTCCATGGAGCTCCTTTGTCAACCAGCCCCCCACCATAAGTGTGGAACTAAAGTTGTCTCAGATAAATTTAAATAGTCCATTCTAGGCCTGAAAAAACTCAGTGGCTGGGGAAAGGCCTTTCTTTTCCTTATTTTTTATTTTCTTTTCCCCTTGTCTTCATTTTTTCTGTTTCATTGTTTTTTTTTTAAATATTTTTTTCTAAGCAGCCCAACACTGAATGCCTCAAATATTTTCAATTGACAGCTGAAACCAGGCAAGAGTGGACTGAAGATAGCTCTGAGAGACAAAGCAATGAGTTTAGTGGGGGAGACAATTCCTTAAAGGGCATAACTGCCCCAAGAAAAGGGGGGGGGCCCAGCCCAGGTGGACAGAACTCCTTCAGAGAACACAGTACACAGGGGCTGGAAAACAGAAACAAACTTCAGCCAGCCATGCCCCTGACAGAGACAAGGACTGTGAAGAATTAAAGGCACCTGTGACACCTCTTTACACTGGTGGGGAGCTGCAGGTTGATGAGCACCACCTGCCGGACAGTGTAAGAAAAGCAGCCTACAGGCTTCACAGGAGGGTCTGAAAACCCATAGACTTTTATTCTCAGGGTAACTCCATACTCTCCTCTTGAGACTTGGGCCTAACTCTGCTAGGAAAATCTGATTGGAGTCTATCATATTCGTGGAGACTGTCTCACAAAAAGTTTACATAGAGACAGAGCAAGAACCAGAAAAACAAGAGGTGAAAATCTCTGATCAACTAAACAGAAGCTATGATACACATCTTGAATAAGTTGAACAGAATGCCAAAGAAGAAATAGAGAACAAAGCCAGCAAATGATAAAGCCTCTAGGTAAAAGAGTGAAAAGAAACTCCAAAACAAATTGATAAAAAAAAGCATATGCTTTGACAGCTCAAGATAACAACCCACACTAGGAAACACAAAAATATGGATCAAAGGAACAGACTAACACTTCAACTGAGATAGAAGAATTGACATAACTAAGTAATAAGCAAACAGATATCCTAAATCTATTAATGATAATGTCAAAAATCCATTCAATGAGCTGAGGGAAGACATGACAAAAGAAATGAAAGGTGTAAGAAGATATTGGGTGAGCATAAGGAGGAACTTGAAAGTATGAAAAAGAAAAAAGCAGAATTTATGGGATTTAAAGGCTCAAAAGAAGAAATGAAAAACACAATGGTGACCTACAACACCAGATTTGAAGAGACATAAGAAAGGAAAAGTGAACTAAAAGACAAAACATCTGAAAGCCTAAACATAAAGAACAGATAGGGAAGAGAATGGAAAATATGAGCAGGGTCTTAGGGAACTGAATGACAACATCATGCTCATTACTATTAGTGTTATGATTGTCTCAGATGGAGAAGAGAAGGGAAAAGGGGCAGAAAGAATAACAGAAGAAATAATCACTGAAAATTTCCCAACTCTTATGAAAGACATAAAATTACAGATTCAAGATGTGCAGCCTACCCCAAGCAGAATAGATCTTAATAGACATATTCTGAGACAATTACTGGTCAGCCTGTCCAATGTCAAAGGCAAACAGATAATTCTGAAAGCAGCAAGGTATAAGCAATCCATCACATACAAAGAAAGCTCAATAAGACTATGTACAGATTTCTCCACAGAATCCATGAATGCAGGAAGGCAGTGGTGTGTTATACATATACTTCAAGAGAAAAACTGCCAACCAAGAATTCTATACCCATCAAAACTGTCTTTCAAACATGAGGGAGAGATCAAAATATTTTCAGACAGACAGACATGATATAGTTTGTGAATAAGAGACTGTGCTACAAGAAATACTAAATGGAGTGTTAAAGCCTGATAGAAGAGGACAGGAGAGAGAAGCTTGGAGAAGAGTGTAGAAATTAAGACTATCACAAATGGTAAACGGAGACAAACAGAGAAAAAATTAAGGTATGACATACAAAATCCAAAAGATGAATGGTAGAAGAAAGTACTGTGCTTACAGTAATAACATTAAATTTCAATGGATTAAATTCCCCAATAAAAAGACACAGACTAGTAGAATGGATTAAAAAAAACAACAGTCTCTATATACTGTCTACAAGAAACTCTCTTCAGATGCAAGGAAAAAATAGGCTGAAAGTGAAACTTTGGAAAAAGTTATATCATGCAAACAACAACCAGAATAAAATGGGAGTTTCTATATTAATATCAGAGAAATTACACTTCAAATGTAAAACATTTAACAGAGACAAAGATGGTCACTGTATATTAATAAAAGGGACAACACATCAAGAAAACATACATGCCCTGAAATACATGCCACAAACAGTGTCAACACTCAAGGGAGAAGTAGATGCTTCCACTATAATAGGAAGAGACTTCAATATACAGCTCTCACCAATGAATGGGACATCTAGACAGAGGATCAATAAGGAAACTGAGAAGATGAGTTGTATGTCCATGATCTAGACTTGACATGCATTTACAAAACACTACATCCCACAAAAACAGGATACACATTTTTCTCAAGTGCTCATGCATAATTCTCTAGGATACACCACATGTTATGTCATAAAACAAGTCTCAACAAATTTAAAAGAATTGATATTATACCAAACTCCTTCTCAAACTATAATGGAATGAAGTTGGAAATCTTCAGAAGGTCAGAAAATTTAAAAATACGTAGAAGCTAAATAGCACACTCTAAAACAACCAGTGTATAAAGGAAGAAATTACAAAAGAAATCACTAAATACCTTGAGACAAATGAAAATGAAAACATGACATAGCAAAACTTATGGGATGAATCAGTGGTGGTGCTGAGAGGGAAATTTATTGCCCTAAATGTCCATATTAAAAGAGAAGAAAGAGAAAACAATGAGAGAATAACTGATCATGTGGAGGAACGAGAGAAAGAATAACAAACTAATCCCACAGCAAACAAAAGGACAGAAATAACAAGGGTTAGAGAAGAGTTTAATGAAATTGAGAACAGGAAAATGGTAGAGAGAATCAACAAAACCAGAAGTTGGTTCATGGAGAAAATAAATAAAAATGATAGGTCTTTAGTTAAGCTAAAAAAAAAACAGTGGATGCAAATAAACAGAATCAGAAATAGAAAAAGAGACATAACTAGTGACCCTGCAGAAATAAAGGAGATAATGAGAGAATACTATTAGCAACTACATGGTGATAAATTAGACAACATAGATGAAATGGACAACTTCCTTGAAAAGCATGAACAACCACCATGGACTCAAGGAGACATGGATGACCTCAACAATCAATCACAAGTAAAAACATTGAATCAGTCATCAAAAAGCTCCCAAAGAGGAGAAGTCCAGGACCAGATGGCTTCATGTGTGAATTCTACCATGCATTCTAGAAAACTTTATTACCAAATCCTGCTGACACTCATCTGAAATTTGAAGAGAGGGAAACCTACCTAATTCTATGAATCCAACATCACCCTAATACCAAAGTCTGAAAAGATACTACAAAAAAGAAAATTATAAACCAATGTCTTTAATTAATAGATGCAAATATCTTCAAAACAATACCTGCAATTTGAATCCAGCAGCATATTAAAAGAATTATACATCATGATCCAGTGGGACTTATTCCAGGTATGCAAGGCTAGTTAAATGTAAAAAATAAATTAATGTAAAATACACATCAATATATCAAAATGGAAGAAAGACATGACCATCACATTTGATGTAGAAAAGGCATTTGACACAATTCAATATCCTGTTTGATTCAAACACTTCAAAGGATAGGAATATAAGGAATCTTCCTCCATATTATAAAGACAATATATGAAAAATCCACAGCTAACATCATACTCAATTGGGAAAGACTGAAAATTTTCCCTCTAACATCAGGAACAAGACAGGGATGCCTACTGTCACCATTGTTATTCCATATTGTGCTGTAAGTTCTAGCTAGAGCAATTAGGCAAGAAAAAGAAATAAAAGCACCAAAATTGGAGAAGTAGTGGTAAAACTTTCACTGTTTGTAGATGACATGATCCTCTATGTAGAAAATCCAGAAAAAGCTACAGCAAAGCTCCTAGAGATAATCAATTAATACAGCAAAGTGGTGCTGGATTGGATGTGGATAAAGAGGCAATTATTCAATCTTGGTGGGAATGCAGAATGATGCAGCCACTCTGAAACACAGTATGATGGTTCCTCAGGAACATAAGTATAGATTTGCCATATGATCCAGAAATTCCTTTGCTAGGTATATACCCAGGAGAACTGAAATTTAAGACATGAATGGACATTTGTATACTGATATTTATAGCAGCATTAGTCACAATTGCCAACTGATGGAAACAGCCCAGATGTCCACCAAAGGAAGAGAGGATAAACAAAGTGTGGTATATACACACAATGGAATATTACACAGCTCTAAGACAGAACAAAGTCATGGAACATATAGCAACATGGATGAAATGAGAACGTTATGTTGAGTGAAGTTAGCCAGAAACAAAAGGACAAATAGTGTATGGTCTCATTAATATGAACTAACATTAATGAACAAACTTGGAGATTTAAAACTGAGAACACAGGGGAAGCATCTTGAGAAGATGGTGACATAGAGAGAAATGGAATTTAGTTAGTCCCCCTGGAACAACTAATAAACAACTAGGAACAAATAATAAATAACTTGGAATATATGCTGGGGGACAACCATGACTATCAGCACATCATATACTAACTTGGATTGGTAGGAATATCTGAGATGGCAGCATACAATCTGTAAGGAAAAACTGCATACTTGAGCCAGGATCCACCTCCCCCATGGTAGCCTGAACTTCAAAAACTCATTGTAATAGAAAATATCACTCCGAGAACAAGTGAATGTACCTCAGTCTGGCTCCAACTGGGGTTCTAATTAATAAATAAAGACTGTTCAATACAAGCTACAAATCCTCAACAAGCAGACAGAGGCTTTTAGTGATGGCTGACCTTAAAGAGCCAGAAGACTTCTTTGTCCCAGGATGGGGAGCCCAGAAGACCAGGTGCTATCTCTGGCCAATGGGTGAAATTGGGGAGGCTGTGATCTGGCTGTGAAAGGGGACTTTCTTTCCCCTTTTCTCTCTCCCAACCTGAGTAGCTCAGTGGAGAAAGTCTCAGCCATTTTCAGTTTGCAGCACCCCAATCAAGACAATGTGGAGATAGCAGAGTCAGATAGAAAAAGAACCTCTTTAAATGCAGATGATAACTCCCTATGGAAGGAGGTTGTGCCCAGCAGTATTACTGGACCTCCTTTCAGAATCAGACCCCAGAACATGGGGGAAAATAGCCAAAACAGAAACTAAGGACTAAGGGGGTCACACCTCCTTACACCAGTCAGGATCTACAGACTGACAGGCACCACCTGCTGGGAAGGTTAGGAGAATACAGCAGCTAGAGGCCTCACAGGGTGTGTCAACTTTCTAAGACACACCCTCAGGGACCTGGATACTGAATATTGCCCTCTTCTGAGATCTGAGCCTGTCCTGGGCTAGGAAAACCTTACTGTCATAATTAAGGAAAGCAGATGCCTAGAAAAGAGAAAACTACAACCTACACTAAGAAAAACAAAGATGTGGCCCAGTCAAAGGAACAAAAACTTACACTTCAAATGAGATACAGGAATTGAAACAAATAATGTTAAATCAATTAAAAAAACTTAGGGAAGATAGGGCAAAAGAGATGAAGGGTATAATGAAAACACTAGATGAACATAAGGTAGTAACCAAAAGTTTTAAAAGCAAATGTCAGAATCTATGGAAATAAAAGGCACAAAAAAAGAGATGAAAGACACAATGGAGACATGCAACTGCAGATCTCAAGAGACAGAAGAAAACACTCAGGAACTAGAGAACAACACACCTGAAATCCTACACACAAAAGAACAGATATGGAAAAGAATGAAAAAACTATGAGCAACATTTCAGGCAATGGAATGACAACATAAGGAGCATAAATGTATGTGTCACAGGTGTCCCAGAAGGAGAAGAGAAAGGAAAAGGGGAAGAAGCAATAATAGAAGAAACAATCAATGAAAGTCTCCCATCTCTAATGAAAGACATAAAATTACAGATCCAAGAAGCACACTGTACCCCAAACAGAACAGATCTGAATAGGCCAATGCCAAGACACTTATTAATCAGAATATCAAACATCAAAAACAAAGGGAGAATCTTGAAAACAGCAAGAGGAAAGTGATCCATCACTGCTCTAGTTTGCTAATGCTGCCAGAATGCAAAAACACCTGAAATGGATTGGCTTTTATAAAAGGGGGTCTATTTGGTTCCACAGTTACAGTCTTAAGGCCATAAACTGTCCAAGGTAACACATCAGCAATTGGGTACCTTCACTGGAGGCTGGCCAATTGTGTCTGGAAAACCTCTGTTAGCTGGGAAGACATGTAGCTGACATCTGCTTCAAAGTTCTGGTTTCAAAATGGCTTTCTCCCAGGATGTTCCACTCTAGGCTGCAGTTCCTCAAAAATGTCACTCTTACTTGCATTTAGGGTATTTGTCCTCTCCTAGCATCTCCAGAGCAAGAGTCTGCTTTCAATGGCCATCCTCAAACTATTTCTCATCAGCAGCTCCTGTGCTTTCTTCAAAGTGTCCCTCTTGGCTGTAGCTCCTCTTCAAAACATCACTCACAGCTGCACTGAGTTCCCTCTGCCTGTCAGCTCATTTATATGGCTCCACTGATCAAGGCCCACCCTGAATGGGTGGGGTCACACCTACATGGAAATATCTCATCAGAATTATCACCTACAGTTGGGTAGGGCACATTTCCATGCAAATCTAATCAGCACCAAAACATCTGCCCCACAGAACTGCATCTAAGAATATGGCTTTTTCTGGGGGACATAATACATTCAAACTGGAACATTCCACCCCCTGGACCCTAGAAAAACATATTCTTTCCAAAAACAAAATACATTCATCCCATCACAATATCACAAAAACTTTTTCTCATTTCAGTAACAATAGGTAAGTACAAGATCCCATCAAAATCAATTATAGGCATGGTATCTCTTAAGCAAAATTCCCCTCAGGCTCCGTACCTGTGAAATTAGAACAAGTTATGTGCTTCCAATATAAAATGGAGGAACATTCATAGGATAAACATTCCCATTGTCATAAGGAAAACCTGAAAGGAAAACAGAATTCACAGGACCAAAACAGTTCCTAAAACCCACAGGACAAACTCCATTAGATTTCAAAGTCTGAGAGTCATTTACAGAATGACATTGCGTCCTTGGGGCTTGAGAAAGCAGTAATCTAAACCTTCCTAAGGGCCTTTGTTGAAGCCCATTCCTCTCCAAACACTTGGGTGAGTGCTCCAATATATCCACCCATTTGGGAGACCACCTTCTCAGCCCCACCCTCCTAAAACATCAGGGCAGCACCTGGATTCCCTTCCATCTCTGGGGCATGTGCTCAACCCCTTCAGAGCAATGTGGTAGCAGCCAGGCTCTCCCCAATCCCCTGGGAATGTGCTCAACCCTCTTTGGGGTTTGGGGTTGCAGAACATTTCCTGAGCATTGAGGGGGAAGGCCCACCCTTTACCTCCAGGGCAAACTCACCCTTTCCATGCATGTGGGCTGCTCTGCTCTCCCAGCCCAAGACCTCTTGACTCCAGACCTCAACCTCCATGGCTCTGTCTTTGAAGAAATTTTTCCTTCAATTTATTCCTAGTCTGTCTTCTCCAGTCCAGACCAGCAATGGCTCTGTCTGTAAAGATCTCAAAAAAATTCTGTTGGCTTCATATGGAGCACATAGGGGTCAAAGCCAGCAGAATAGGACTTTCCACAAATCCTTTCTGCTTAACTCCTTTTCCAATCTTGGCTTGTAGTGAAATGGCAGCTAGGTTCCAAGTTTAGTTACATCCTCATGTTGGGTTGTAGCTTCTGGGATTCCACCCCCTGGAAACTAATAATTTTCCAATCCATCAGCTTCTGGTTTCTTTGAACCCAAGAGTTCAGTTCTAAGTTTATCTCTCTCTGCTTGCATTTTACTATAAGCTACAAGGAGAAGCCAGGGTACAACCTCCACATGTAGACTGGAGATCTCCTCAGCTAAGTATCACAGGTTGTCACTTTCAAATTCTTCCCTCCTTCTGACACTGGGACTCAATTTTGCCAAATTCTCTGCCACTTTAAAATAAGGTTCACCTTTCTTCCAGTTTGCAACAACACATTCATCATTTCTGTTCAAGTCCTCATCAGAAGTATCTTTAGAGTCCATATTTCCACACACAGTCTCTTCAAAGCACTGTAGGCCTTTTCTATAAAGCTCCTCACAATTCTTCCAGAATCTTCTCCTTATCCATTTAAAGAGCCACTCCAACATGTTTGGTATTTGTAAACTCAGCAGCAAAAGCACCCCACTTCTCTGGTACTGAAATCTGTTCTAGTTTGCTAATGATGCCAGAATGCAAAAACAACTGAAATGGATTGGCTTTTATAAAACGGAGTTTATTTGGGTACACAGTTACACTCTTAAGGCCATAAAGTGTCCAAGGTAACAAATCAGCAATTGGGTACCTTCACTGGAGGCTGGCCAATTGTGTCTTTGAAACCTCTGTTAGCTGGGAAGGCACATGGCTGGAATCCGCTCCAAAGTTCTGGTTTCAAAATGGCTCTCTCCCAGGACATTCCTCTCTAGGCTGCAGTTCCTCAAAAATGTCACTCTTAGTTGCACTTGGGGTATTTGTCCTCTCTTATCTTCTCCAGAGCTAGAGTCTGCTTTCAATGGCTGTCTTCAAACTGTCTCTCATCTGCAGTGCCTGTGCTTTCTTCAAAGTGTCCCTCTTGTCTGTAGCTCCTCTTCAAAGCATCACTCACAGCTGCACTGAGTTCCCTCTGCCCATCAGCTCATTTATATGGCTCCACTGATCAAGGCCCACCCTGAATGGGCAGGGCCATGCCTCCATGGAAGTATCTGATCAGAATTATCACCTACAGTCAGGTGGGGTGCATTTCAATGCAAATCTAATCAGCTCCAAAATATCTGCCCCACAAGCCTGCATCAAAGAATATGGCTTTTTCAGGGGGACATAATACATCCAAACCAGCACAATCACTTACAAATGAAGCTCGATAAGACTATCTGAGGATATCCCAGTAGAAATCATGGAGGCAAGAAGAAATTGGTGTGATATATTTAAGATACTGAAAGAGAAAAACTACCAACCAAGAATCCTATAGCCACCAAAACTGTCCTTCAAATATGAGGGAGAATTTAAAATATTCTCTGACAAACAGACACTGACAGTTTGTGAACAAGATACCTGTTCTACAGGAAATACTAAAGGGAGCACTACAGACAGGAAAATATGGGAGTGAGAGTTTTGGAACACAATTTGGGGTGATGGTACCACAGCAATATAAGTACATTGAACAAAGATGACTGTGAGTATGGTGGAAAGAGGAAGGTTAGGAGCATGTGGGGCATTAGAAGGAGAGAGGAAAGATAAATATTGGGACTGTATAACTTAGTAAAATCTAGAGTGCTCAACAATTGTGATAAAATGTACAAGTATGTTTTTACTTGATGGAGAAGAAACGAATCTCAACCTTGCAAGGTGTTAAAAATGGGGTGGTATTGGAGGAAATATGCAAACTAGAGACAATAGTTCACAGAAACAGTGTATTATGCTTCCTTTAATGTAACAAAGGCAATATACAAAAGCTATAACACATATAAGAAGGGAACATAAGAGAGGGGTATGGGACTCTTTGCGTTTGTGATGTTCTCTGACTCTTTGTTCTACTTTAGTTTAATCCTTTCCTTTTGTTGCTTTTTGTCTGTCATTTTTTTCATTTTTTCTCTTTCTTTTTTCTTTTCCTTTTTTCTCTCTGTCTTTTTTGACTGTCCTCCTTCTTTGTGGGAGAAATGGAGATGTCCTTATAGAGATAGTGGTAATGGAGGTGAATACATAAATATGTGACTATGTAAGGAACCATCAATGGTTTACATAGGATAGAAAATATGGTGTGTGAACAAAACCATCTTAGAAAATGGATTGATGAAGAAATCTTGAGAGTACTATATTGAGTGAAATAAGTCAGACACATAAGGACAAATAATGCAGAGTCTCACTGATATGAACTAAATATAATGTATAATCTTATAGACATGAAATATAGGTTACCAGGATATAGAATGAAGCTAAAGAATGGGGAGTGTGTGCTTATTTTTTAAATTCAATTTTATTGAGATATATTCATGTACCATGCAGTCATACAAAGCATACACTCAGTTGTTCACAGTACCATGATATAGTTGTGTGTTCATCACCAAAATTAATTTTTGAACATTTTCATTATGACACACAAAAATAATAATAAAAATTAAAGTGAAAAAGAAGAATTAAAGTAAAAAATAACATTGGTGCATTTTTATTTTCCCCCATTTTCCTATTCTTCCATCCATACATTGGACAAAGGGGAGTGTGGTCCATATGGCTTTCCCAATCACATTGTCACCCCTCACAAGCTACATTTCTATACAATCATCTTCAAGATTCAAGGGTTCTGGGTTGTAGTTTGATAGTTTTAGGTATTTACTGCTAGCTATTCCAATTCATTAGAACCTAAAAGGTTGTCTATCTTGTGCATAACAGTGCCCACCACAGTGACCTCTCAGCTCCTTTTGGAATCTCTCTGCCACTGAAGCTTACTTCATTTCCTTTCACATCCCTCTTTTGGTCAAGAAGATGCTCTCCCTCCCATCATGCTGTCTTGATTCCTCCCTGGGAGTCATATTCCATGTTGCCTGGGTGATTTACTCCCCTGTGTGTCAGATCCCACATGGGGGGAGGGTAGTGATTTCACCTGCTAAGTTGGCTTAGCTAGAGAGAGTGAGTGGTTGCTTATTATGAGTGGAATATTCAACTAGATTGAACTTAAATGTTTGGAAATGGACAGAGGTGATGACAGCACATTGTGAGAATAACTAGCAGTGCTGAATGGTGTGTGAATGTGGTGGAAAGGAGAAGCTCAGAGTCGTGTATGTCACCAGAAGGAACAGTGGAGTTTAAAAGTGGGAATATATGAAACAGTGAATCTTGTGGTGGACAATGTCCATGATTAACTGTACAATATTAGAAATCTCTTTCATAAAACAAAACAAATGTATGACACTATAGCTAGAAGTTAATAATTGAGGGGCATATAGGGAAAAATATACCTATTGCACAATATATACTACAGTTAGTATTGTTTTAACATTCTTTCATCAACAGTAATAAATGTACTATACAGTACTAAAGGTCAAAAATGGAGGGGGGTGGTTAGTCTTATGGGAGGATTTGAGTTTCCTATTTTTGTCTTTATTTCTTTTCTGGAGTAATGAAAACGTTCTAAAAATTGAAATAACTAATTGTGGTGATGGATACACAGCTATATGATGGTACCATGGGCAACTGATTGTACACTATGGATCTTTGGGTAATTGGTGTGTGAACAATCTCAATAAAAATCTGAGAACACAGGTTATAGGAGATAAAATTTTAGATATCAGGCACATCATGCTGAAGGATTATAGAATGTTCAACAGGATTGACTGTTTAGGTCCATAAATGTTGAGAACAGTGCTGTGTGATGTTAGCACAGTATTGTAGGTGCATCTACCAAGGATATCTTTGAGTGTGGTTGAGGGAGGAGAGCTGGGGGCATGTGTGATATCAGAGGGAAGGACAGATGATAGAGACTGGGACTGTGTAGCTCTGTGAAGCATAGAGTGGTCAGTGATGACTAGATATACAACTATAAAAATGTTTTCACATGGAAGAGAAGAGAACAGAAGAATGGTAACCTTGCAGGATGTTGAAAAGGGGAGTGTTTGGGGGGAAATACTATAACCAATGCAACTGGAGCCTGGGGTTAACAACAGTGTATTATGCTCACATTAAGTGTGACAAGGGCACTATACCAAATCTGAATGTCTGGGAGGGAGGGGTGTAAAGGAGGTGTATGGGATTCTTGGTATATGCATTGCTGACTGACCTCATTGCTGTATTTTATTTTTACTTTTCCTTTTATCCTTCCTATTATTCTTTTATATCAACTATATTATTTTTAGTAATGAACATGTGTAAGTGTGGAGATGAACATACAACCATATGATGATACTGTAAACAATTGATTGTACCCTGTGGATGATTGTATGGTATTTTAATATATGCCTATAAAACTGCAGGGGAAAAATAAACAGGGACATAAGTGTTGGAGAGAACTAGGAGAGAGAGCAGAGGTATGTTTTCACTGTTCGTTGAGAAGTAGAATGGTATAGCCTATCTGGAGGGCAGTACAGTGTTCCCACAAGAAGCTAAGTATGTGGGGGTATCAAGGTCCTAAAACCTCAGTATGGGGTACATACTTAGAAGATAGGATCACAGGGACATGAGTAGACATTTACACACCAGTATATATGGTAGCAGTAGTCACTATTTGCAATAGATGGAGCGGGCCTAAAAGCACATTGTCTGATGAACAGAATGGGGAGATGTGGTGTATGCATAAAATAGAAAATTGAGTGGCCACAAGAAGAAATGGAGCTGTGAGACACATAAGTGGGTGAATGGATCTTGAGTACAGAATTTTGAGTGAAACATGCCAAAATTGAGAGGACAAAAATTAAAATGCCTCACTAATATGGATGAACTATAATGTGCAAACTCAAGGTAACTGAGTCTCAGAGCACAGCTTATCAGGGAAATGCTTACTGTGATGGTCCCTAGATTGCAAGCTCTTATAGCAGTCAGATCTATTCCGGAGCTGTAGTGGTTATTTCTAAATCCTGCAATGTTCAGATCCTTGTGTATAACCTGGTTGATTTCTGGAACTTTGGGTAACTGTATGACATGTGAGACTCAGAGCTAGAACTTGGAGCTAGAAATGTCAGTATTAACCTACATGGCAACTGTTAAAGAGCTGAAAAAGAAAGAATTCAGACTTTCATTAAAGGTATGAATGAAGAGGATCTGGTTAGGTCAAAGACAAATCATGCCCAAAGGTAAAGGACAATACTGACTGTATTTTAAAACTACAACTTATCTGTGAGACCAAGGGAGGAGATGTTTATTTTGTACCGGATCTATATTTTCTGCAGCTCTCTAGATAATGTAACCTGTAAGATCAGTTTGTTTTATCACCATAGGTGCAGAGAGCAGTGAATGGGAAGTGGGATTTGGTGAGTTTGTACAGTCTGGGGTGAAATCCTGATGTCTCAGAGTGATATGGTCATAGAGTATGAGTGTATTTGCAGTCCCCACTCCCACCCCAGGAGATGGGGAGAAATGTGGAAGTATTGGATTTCCCCACCTAGGCTACTGTTAATTTTCCTGCAGACATTGAGGACTGCCAATTTAGTGGGCTGAGCCCTTGATCTGAGGGCCTTCCCCTGTGAAGCTATTGTTGCAAGGGAGAGGCTAAGCCCTCTTGTAAATGAGCCCAGGTTTCCCCCCACAGAGAGCCTCTTTCTTGCTCAGAAGTAGCCCCCCTCTCTAAACCCACTCAGCAAGTGATCTCACCAACCTCCCCCCTAAGTTGAGGGTGACTCCCAAGGGTGTGAATCCCCCTGGCAACACGGGAAATGATTCCTGAAGATAAGCCTGGACCGAGAACTGTGGAATTGAGAGGGTATTCTTGACCAAAAGGGGGAAGATAGATGAAGCAAAGTAGGGTTCCTGTGGCTGACAGATTTCAAAGAGTCAAGAGGTCACCCTGGTGGTTATTCCTATCTGCAACATAGATATTACTTTTAATCTTTAGTGTGTTGGAATGACTACAGGAAAATACCTGAAGCTGTCAAACTGCAACCCATTGACACTGATTCCTGAAGATGATAGCTTGAAGATGATAGCTTTACCCAGTGACACTGATTCTTGAAGATGATAGATTGCATAGTTTGACTGTGTGATTGTGAAAACCTCATGGCTCACACACCCTTTATCTGGTATATGGACAGATGAGGGTGAAAATGGGGACAAAAATTAGATGAATAGGGTGGGATGGACAGGATGGAAAGATTTAGGAGTGATTTTTTGTTTTAATTTTAATTTGGAATAAGGAAAATGCTCAAAAATTGATTCTGGTGATGAGCCCACAACTGTATGCGGCTGCTGTGAATAATTGCACACTGTGGATGACTGTAGGGTGTGTGAATGTATCTCAATTAAACTGTATTTAAAAAAGGAAATGAACAATGAGGGGAGGAGGGAAATAGGATGTTTTGGACATCTTATTTTAATTTTCATTTTATTTTTGGAAGTAATGAAAATGTTCAAAGATTGTGGTGATGAAAGTACATCTATATGATGATACTGTGAACAACTGATTGTACACTTTGAATGATTATATTATGTGATTATATATCAGTGAAATTTCAGAAAAAAAATGAAGGAAGAGAGCCTAAGAGACCTGGGTGAAACCATCAAACATACCATTATATGATTTATGGGAGTCACAGAATGAAAAGAGAGAAAGGGGCAGAGGGAATATTCAAATAAATAATGACAGAAAATTTCCCAAATTTAATGAAAAACATGAACATATGCATTCAAGGAAGCCAAAGAATGCCAAGTAGTATAAATTCAAAGGAAGCTAAACCCAGACTCATAGTAGGGAAATTGTCCAAAGCCAAGGCCAAGAAGAAAGTTCTGAAACCTGCAAGAGAAAAGTAAGCTATGTTATGCAAGGAATTCCAAATAAGTTTAACTGTCAATTTCCCATCAGAAGCCATAGAGACCAGAAAAAGAGGCACAAAGTATCTAATTTGATGAAAGAAAAAGATCAGCCAAGAGTTTTATATCTGGAAAGGGTTTCTTTAGAAAATGAGGGAAAGATTAAGACATTCAAAAAAAAAAAAAAAGCTGAGGGAAATTTTTACCACTAAATCTGTCCTACAAGCTATGCTAAAGGAAGCTTTGTAGACTGAAAGGAAAGGACTCTAGGCAGTGGATCAAAGCAGCATAAAGAAATAAAGACCTCTGGTAAAGGCAACCATTTGGGGAATAATAAATTCCAGTACTGTTATATTGTTTATGTAACTCCACTTCTTGCTTCATACAGGTGCTAAACTGCAAATGCATAAAAAGTATGATAAGTTGATGATTTTGGTCATACAATGATAATTTGTGTAATACATGATAATACATACATAATTGTAACAAATACCCAAAAATCAGGGGGATGGAGGGCTTTAGGAATAGTGTATGTGTGTGTTATTGAAAATAAGTTGGTGTGATGGCTTGGAGTTGTATGTACCCTAGAGAAAACATGTTCTTAAACTTAATCAATTTCTGTGTGTGAGCCCATTGTAAATAGGAACTTTTGATGAGGTTACTTCAGTGAAGGTGTTGTACACTTCAATCAGGATGGATTTTAATCCTATACTTAAGTCATTTATAAGCAGAGTGAAATTCAGACAGAAGTGGAGAAAGACAGAGAGGGAGCAGCCAGAAGCTGAACATCAATGAAACCCAGAAGAAAATGGAAAAAAAAGGGTGACAACTCCATGTATCTTGCCATGTGAAAAGCTAAGGACCAAGAAACACCAGCAGCAAGCCCCAGGATGCCACATTCTTCAGGGAGAAAGCATCATCTTAATGATGGATTGATTTGGACTTTTTCCTAATCTCAAAACCATGAACTATTATATTTCCATTGTTTAAGTGAAACCAGATCAAAGTATGTTTGTAAACAGCCTAGGAAACTGAAACTGTTGTATCAAGTAAAATAAATTTAACTGTTAAAGATTCAGAATTAAATTTTAACCCCATGGTGATCTCAAAAAAATCTGAAAAGTAAATTTGGAAAGAGATGAGAAGTGTCTCATAATAATACTATGCAAAAAGCCAAAAATATGGAAGTAGGCATTAAGATTTGAGGGTCAAAAAGTATCAAGCTTACAAAGACTAAACAGCAAAATGGCAAAAAAAAGGCCCCCATTATCAGTAGTTCCTTTAAAGGGTTAAAAATCCCCAGTCAAAAGTTGGAAATTGGCAAAATGGATGAAATATATGATTCAATTGCATGTTGTTTGCAAGACACCCACTTAAATTCAGGGACATAAGTAGTTTGAAAGTGAAAGGACATAAAAAATATGTATTATGCAAGTAGCAATCAAAGATACCAGGAATCCTAATATCAGGAAAAAAATAGACTTGAAGTCAAAAACTGTTTCAAGGGAGAAAAAGGATCACTATACACTGAAAATGGGGTCAACTCAACAAGAAGACACAACAGTTATAAATACATTTTCACCTAACAACAAAACCACCAAATACATGAAGCAAATTTTGACATATTTCAAAGGAGAAATAGAGAGTTCTACATTAATAGATTTATCTATATCAGTTTCAATAATGAATAAAATATCCAGACAGCAATACTATGCATTAGGAAGTGTTCCTACCTCCTGAATTTACTGGAATAATTTGAAAAGGATTGGTGTTAATTCTTCTCTGAATGTTTGGTACAATTCACCAGTGAATCCACCTTACCATGGACATTTGTTTGTTTTGTTTTGTTATTTGTTTGTTTTATTATGATTGTTCAGATACCATACAATTATCCAAAGATCCAAAGTGTACAATCAGTTTTCCCTGGTACCATAATACAGCTGTGAATCCATCACAATTAATTTTTGTTCAAGTTTTAGAACATTTTAATTACTCCAGAAAGAAATAAAGACAAAGAAGAAATAAAGGAAACTCAAATACTCCTATATCCCTAACCACCCACCCTCCATTGTTGACTCATAAAGTATTGGTATAGTACATTTGTTACTGTTTATGAAAGAATGTTGAAATACTACTAACTGTAGTATACAGTTTGCAATAGGTATATATTTTTCCCTATATTCCCCTTTATTAACTTCTAGTTGTAAGTCATACATTTGTGCTGCTTCATGATAGAGATCTCTAATATTTGTATATCTAATCTCAGATATTGCTCACCACAAGGTTTACTGTTTTATACATTCCCATCTTTTAACCTCCAACTTTCCTTCTGGTGGCATACATGACTCTGAGCTTCCCCTTTTCACCACAGTCATACACCATTCCACACTGTTATTTATTCTCACAACATGCTACTATCACCTCTGTTGATTTCCAAACATTTAAGTTCATCCTAGTTGAACATTCTGCTCATACTAAGAAAATACTCCCCATTCTTTAACCTCATTCTATATCTTGCTGACTTATATTTCATGCCTATGAGTTTACATATTATAATTAGCTCCTATCAGTGAGAACTGCAATATTTGTCTTTATGTTTCTGACTTATTTCATTCAGTATATTGCCCTCAATGTTTCATCATCAACCCATTATTTTAAGATGGTTTTGTTCACATGCCATACATTCTATGCTAAGTAAACAATCAATGGTTCCCTGTATAGTCACATATTTATGTGTTAACCACCCTCACCACTAAGGACATAATCATTTCTTCCACAAAGAAGGAGGAAGAGTCAAAGAAGGTAGAGAGGCAAAAGAAAAAGAAAAAAGGAGGAAAAAACATGACAGCTAGGAACCAGCAAAAGAAAAGATAACCTTAAATCAAAGTAGAATAGTGTCAGACAATGCCACCAATGCCAAGAGTCTCACACCCCTCCCCTATGCCCCCTCTTATCTACATTTACCTTGATATATTGCCTTTGTTACATTAAAGGAAGCATAATAAAATAATTCTGTTAATTATGTTCTCTAGATTACATCATTGTATTTTCTCCAAATACCTCCCTATTTTTAACACCTTGCAAAGTTGACATTCATTTTTCTCCCTCATGAAAAAACATATTGTATATTTTATCACAACTGGTGAACACCCTAGGTTTCATTGAGTTATAGAGTCCCAGTCTTTATGTTTCCTCTTTTCTTCTGATGTCCCACATGCTCCTAACCTTCCTCTTTCATCCATAGTCACAGTTACCTTTGCTCAGTGTACTTACATTGATGTGCTACCATCACCCAAAATTGTGGTTCAAACCTCTCACTCCTGTCTTTTCCTATCAGTCTGTAGTGCTCCCTTTAGTATTTCTGCAGGTCAGGTATCTTGTTCACAAACTCATTCATTGTCTGTCAGAGAATATTTTGAACTCTTCCTCATATTTAAAGGACAGTTTTGCTGGATATAGGTTTCTTGGTTGGTAGTTTTTCTCTTTCAGTATCTCAAATATATCACACCACTTCCTTCTTGCCTCCACAGTTTCTGCTGCAAAATCCACACATAGTCTTATTAAGCTTTCTTTGTATATGATGGATTACTTTTCTATTGCTTTCAGGATACTCTCTTTGTCTTTGGTGTTTGATAATCTGATTATTAAGTGTCTTGGCTTAGGCCTATTTAGATTTATTCTGTTTGGGGTATGCTGCACTTCTTGAATCTGTAATTTTATGTCTTTCATAAGAGATGAGAAATTTTCATTGATTATTTCCTCTATTATTGCTTCTGTCCCTTTTCCCTTCTCTTCTTCTGAGACACAAATGATATGTACTTTCTTGCATTTCATTTTGTCCTTAAGTTTCCAGAGACTTTGCTCATATTTTTCCATTCTTTTCTCTATCTCTTCTTTGGTATGTAGGCTTTCAGGTGCGTTGTTCTCCAGTTCCTGAGTGTTTTCTTTTGTCTCTTGAGATCTGCTGTTCTATGTTTCCATTGTGTCTTTCATCTCTTGTGTTGTGCCTTTCACTTCCATAGATTCTGCCAGTTGTTTTATTAACCTTTTGATTTCTACTTTATGTACACCGAGTATTTTCTTTAGAGCCTTTATCTCTTTTCCCATATATTCTCTAAACTTTCTGAATTGATTTAGCATTAGTTATTTCAATTCCTGTGTTTCAGTTGAAGTGTAAGTTTGTTCCTTTGGCTGGGACATAACTGTTTTTCTTGGTGTAGGTTGTAGTTTTCTGTTGTCTAGCACCTGACCTCCTTGGCCATCCCAATCAGGTTTTCCCAGACAAGAACTGTCTCTGGTCACAGAAGGCAGAAGTATTCAATATACAGTTTCCCTGATGATGTGTCTTAGAAGATTAACACACCCTGTGCTTTTCTGCCCAGCAGTTGGTACCTGTCAACCTGTCACTCCAGAGGTGTGGCCTATGGCTGTTTTCCCCCATGCTCTGGGGTCTGGGTCTGAATGAAGGCAGGTAGTAGAGCTGGGCCCCACCTCTTTCCTCTTGGGAAGATATGTCCCCTAGAGAGAGGTCATTCATGTATAAATGGAGCAATTGTTTCTCTGACTCTGCTATCTCCACCCTTTTCTGGGTCAGAGTGATGTGAGTTTAAAATGGCTGAGGCCTTCTCTACTATAGAGCACTGCAAGCTGAAAATGGTTGAGGCTTTCTCCACTGAGCCACCCAGGTTGAAAGAGAGAAAGGGACAGAAAGCCCCCAGATTCATTCTTCAGCCCGAGATATCACTCAATCCTTTGGCTTCCCCATCCTGAGACACATACATCCCCTGACTCTCTAAGGTCAGTCATCACCAAAAGCCTTTCCCTGCTTCTTGGGGATTTGCAGTCTGTATTGGGTGGTTAACATTAAAACCCCAGTTTGAGCTGGGTTGAGGTATATTTGCTTGTTCAAAGACTGCTTCTCTCTAGGACCATGAGGCTTTTGTGATGGAGGGACTCTCAGCTCAGGTCTGCAGTTTTCACTTACAGATTTTATGCTATGATCTCAGGCATTCCTCCCAATTCAGGTTGGTGTATGGTGAGTGGACATTCAAATTTGTTTCCCTGCAGCTATTACAGGTTATTTACTAGTTGTTCCTGTTGTTTATTAGTTGTTTCAGGGAGAATAACTTGCTTCCATTCTTCTATGCCACCATCTTAGCTCCTCCTCCCACCATGGACTTTCATTTGTTGGGAATTTTTTATCATTATTGTCTTTATTTGTTAAATCTCTTGTTATTTTCTACTTCCTTTTGAGTAAGCTTAGGAAATTTAGGTGTTGTTAATAATTTTTCTATTTCATCTTATTATCTAATTCTTCTGGTTTGAAACTGTTTGTGGCATTGTCTTATTATTCTAAATGGTAGGTAATGATTTCACACCTTTCATTTCTTGTATAGTTATTTCTATCTGCTATTATTTTACTTGTACATATAACCAAATTTTTCAGTTGTATTGATTTTTTAAAGTATCAATTTTTAGTTTTGTTGATATTCTGTCTTGTTTTTCTCTTCTCAATTTCTTTTATCTCAACTCTAATCCTTTTAAATTCAGCCCATTGATTCTTTTTGGGTTTCATTTCCTCAGTTTTTCTAGCTGCTCAAAGTGGGAAGTTATTTGATACCTTTCTTCATTTTAAACATGGGTCTTTACAGCCATATATTTCCCTCTGAGAACTGCCTTCACCACCTCTCATAACTTTCACTATGTTTTCCTTTTGTTTTCAGTCATCTCTAAACATTCTACAATTTCCCTTGTGGTTTCTAATTTTATCCATTGGTTGCTTAAGAGTGCATTTTTAAAATTTACACATAGTTGTCATTTTCCTGTTTTGCTTTTGATATTGATTTCTTGCTTCATTCCATTGTGGTCAGATAACATATGTTGTATAATTTTGACCTTTCCATATTTATTTAAATTTGTTTTGTGATCTAACACAAGGCATTTCCTGGAGAATGGTGCATATGCCCATTAGAATAAAGTACACTTTTATTTTCTCAGGTGAAAGTTGAGTGTACATACCTGTTTGGTCTAGTTGTAATGTTGTTCAAGTCCTCTATGTCCTTGTTGAGCTTCTTTCTAGATGTTTCCTCAATTATCAAAGTGGTGTATTGTAGTCTCCAACTATATTCTTAAATTATCTATCTCCCTAAGTTTCTAAAAAAATGGCTGCATATGTTTTGAGGCTCTTTGTTAGAGGCATATTTATTTGTAATTGTTGTATATTTTTCATGAATTGACAATTCTGTTAAATTATTTCCCTATTCATCTCTTTTAATGGATATTACCTTAAATTATATTTGGTCTGATATTTGTATAGCCTTCTCAGCTATTTGCATGCAATATATTTCCATACTGCCATTTTTGACTTATCTTTTTATTTCAAATGAATGTGACTCTTCTAGGTACCTTCACATTGGATCATCCTTTTTGACATCCATTCTGCCAAACTCTGACTTTTGATTGGAGAGTTTAATTCATTTATGTTAAATGTAATCACTGTTAACCAGGTGCTACATTTACCATTTGCTATTTGTTTTTGAATGTCTTATACCATTTTTATCCCCCAATTCCTCCAGTACTAACTTTATGGTGAATTTGATTTTCCATAGTGAATCATTGCCCTTCTCATTTCCTATTGGGTGTATTTTAGTTACTTTTTTGTAGTTATGATACTTATTACACTTATTATTTTAAATATATCTTTGAATTGATACAAATACCATCAATACTTGTGAAGATGATTTCATGTGTCATCTTGACTGGGTTTTTGATCCAGCTCATTGTGTAAGGAAGTACTGGACTGTTTTGTGGTCTAGGGATGTTTCCTGGGTAGGCTTTGCATGTAAAATCTGTATATTTCATCTATGGCTGACTACACTCACAGTCAATAATATGGGAAGTCTCCCCATCCAACCAACTGGAGGTGTTAACATCCAGAACAGAGAATTTCAGAGACCTGATAGGAAAGTTCTTCCTGAATTTCAGCTAGACAGCTTTCCCTGTGGAATTCTGGTTCAAATTGATCATCACATTTATTAGAGTTTCCAGTTTGCAGCCTGATCTTCACAGGTCAGCCTAGCAAGCCCTCATGGTTGGATGAGCTGATTCCTTATAATAACCCTATCCTCTCTTTAGCCTGCTTTTAGTCTGATCCCAAGATACAGGTAAAATAGGGTAATCATTCCCCTTTTTGCACCTGAAAGGAACTTGGGTATTAACCACTATTTTGTAAAATAGAAACATGAACCAGAGAAATTGGTTGGTTATATTCAACAATCCTGGCTTGTCTAAGGCATGGGCAGGCATAGGACCACAACAGTGGCACAAAACACTGATGTGACAGAATTTCCAGTTCTGCTGGAACTTATGTGACTATTGGATATCTTCCCCTGTGGTCACTGACTCCCAATTAATGAAAGAAAGCTTTTGGCCTCCAGACTCTATGAGAATCCAACAAAAAAATCAACAAATATTTTCATAAATATATTGATAAATCACAAAAAGTAGGTAAAGAACAAGTTTACATATAAAGGAGAATGGGTAAACAATTGGTGGCAATTCACACAATTATAAAGTACTAAACAATAAAAGGAATAAAACATAGATATGCATAACATCCCCATGCTGTGTGAAAGGAGGCTTAGCAAATAGACTACATACTCTATGATTTCATTAATATTAAGTATTATCACAGCTGAAAAAATTCATGATAGAAAAACAATCAGGATATATTTGGGGATTGACTGAAAATGGGCATGAGGGAACATTGTGGAGTGAAGGTTAATGGTCTATAATTTGAAAGGGAATTGGTTTACATAAATGTACATGTTTGTTAAAAGTCAACACTAAGATGTGCATTTATATTGTATGTAAATTTTAAATAAAAATGAATACAACAGAAGGGTTATGGGAAGGTAAAAGAGTAGGAAGCTCCAGGAATCAATCTCTCCACCACAACTTTTGAACTGGCAGTGACTGCCTCAATCAACTACTCTGAAACTACAAAACAGTAAAAGACTATGGAGCATTCAGATAAGAGAGAGAGTGGCAGGAAGAGGTTAGTAATTTCCTGAAAATACTGGTCAGTTTCATACTCTGTGCAGTGGCTCCCATCTCTCATCCCCCAGACTCCTTTCAGGCAGCAATGGGTTCCATATTTCCAGCTCTAATGAAGACTGCTGGTGCTGAGGTGGGATACAAAAACCTAATACCCAAGATCTATGAGTATGTTGTCCAGTAGCTGATCACTGCTTTTGTTCAGATAATTCAGATTTTTGTTGGCCAGCTCTGAGAGTGTCCACTGTTCTGCCCTGCCTCAGGCAAAAGAAGCAGAGGGGTCTTCAAGACAGTATCTCTCCTCAAAATTATAAAAAAACAAGTTGAGGGTTGCACTAACTGGGAAGTGAGAATCAACAAAACTCTGTAACATATCCAGGGAGAAGCTCCTGCTGCCTTTGTTGGCTCTAAGCACACCCACATCAGAGCATGGAGTCAGCATGCACTCCCTCTGTGAGACCCTGGCTTTGTTCCAGCTGAGAGAGAGTGACCTAGGAAACTCTTCTCTGGCTTCCCCCAGCCCAGTTCCCAGAATTTTCTTTCTTGGTAAAGTAGCTTGGGACAGAAAAAGCAGTATAGGGAACAATGAAGTCCAACAGCATGGGAAAATGATAACCTGCTTTAAGTTGCATGATTGAGTATTGTGGAGAGGGAGAAAGTCTATTTTATAAAGATTAAAGGACACAGTCAAATTCCTAAATACAGGGAATCACCACAGTCCAGTTGCAAACACAATCCCAGACAATAAGTGTAATAAAAAACAGGGGGACACTGAACTTTGCAGTTGCCTCCAGCTGACCTTCTTGATAAGAGGGATGAACTCTGAAGGAGAGTAACAGCCAACCCAAAGCAATTTTTTAAGCCATGGAATATAAGAATTTATTTCATCTAGTATTAGGCATGACAATAATTTGATATTACATTATAAGTGAATTAGCAATTATGATACAGTACACTATTACATTTCAACTCTTGCAGTACAATTTTTGTCATTATTTGTTTATTAATTTTTCTTTTCCAGGCAGACCTTATCATTCACATGGCTTCAGTATGATTTCATAACAGCCCAGCCATTTGAATTTTTATTTATATCCATTGAAGTATGCATTCATGATGGCTGAATCTATTCACCAAACATAACATAAGGAATAATCTAATTCTATAGGAATTAAACAAATAGCAGTACAGTTGAATTGTTGTGCTTAACTCATAGGAAGCCAAACTAAGTTCCAGATTTCTATATAAATGATAAACTAAAAAGAGCCCAGACTCCTTGACTCTTTTTTCAAAGTGTAATTAAAATTCTATTGTCTGAATAATTCCTTGTGTATTATTATTCACTGAAATAGGATATTTACACAAACAAATGTAAAAGTGAGTTTGGAATATGCCTGAAATAATATATATTATCATCACAGACCTTTGGTTTTACTTTTCTATCAGTAGTTTTGAAAGAAAAATTTGAACATATTTATTAAGTACAGTAACTCAGCAAGTCTGAATTAAATAGGATAACTAACCATCCTGAGTTACCCAGGACTTTTAGTTTTAAAACTGGGACAATCCCAGGCAATTCTAGTTAGTCAATCTAAATCAGGATGTAACAGAGCTGGAGAAAAGACAGTTTTGGGAAAAAAATTTTAAGTATTGTGTTCCCTTCCCTTTCAGCATTTTCCAAGTTTCTCCTTTTCCTTCAATCTGAAAGTCAGGTTAGTTATTGCTTCTATTTTCCCTGAATCTAGGCTATTTTCAATGGCTATCTTCAAACTGTCTCTCATCTGTACCTCCTGTGCTTTCTTCAAAGTGTCCCTCTTGGCTGTAGCAAACTTGTTCCTTCAGTCTGAGCTTTTATAGGTCTCCAGTGAACTACTCAAGACCCACACTGAATGGGTAAGGCCATGCCTCCATGGAAATTATCTAATCTATAGTTGGGTCACACCTCCATGGAAGCACTCAAAGAATTACAATCTAATCAACACTAATAGGTTTGCCCACACATGATTGCTTCAAAGATAATGGCATTTGGGGGACATAATACATTCAAACTGTCACATACTGAAATGGTGGTTGGGATCCATGTTTGGTTAAATCCTCACATTGCACTGTAGCTTCTGGGGTCTCACTTTTTGGAAGCTGAGAATTTTCCAAATTATCAGTTTCTTGTTTCTTTGTACCCAATAGTTCATTTCTCAGCCTGTCTCTGTCCTGTTGCATTTTACTATAAGCTGCAAGACGAAGCTTTGCAATTCTTCAAATTTTAGTTTTGAAGTCTCATCAGCCAAGTATCCCAGCTTGTCATTCTCAAATTCTAACTTCCATCCAATACCAGGACTCAATTTTGTCAAATTTTCTGCCACTTTAAAACAAGGATCACCTTTCTTCCAGTTCACATCAACACATTCATCATTTCTGCTCAAGACCTCATCAAAAGTATCTTTAGAGTCCATATTTCCACAAACAGTCTATTCAAAGCAGTTTAGGCCTTTTTTTTTATCAAGCTCCTCACTATTCTTCCAGAGTCTTTCCCTTATCCATTTAAAAAGCTACTCTAAAGTGTTTGGTATTTGCAAACTCAGCAACATCCCACTTCTCTGGTACCAAAATCTGTTCTGGTTTGCCAATGCTGTCATTATGCAAAATACCAGAAATGGATGGGCTTTTGTAAAGGGCATTTATTTTTTTACACAGTTACAGTCTTAAGGCCATAAAGTGTTTAAGGTAATGTGTCAACAATTGGGTATCTTCACTGGAACATGGTCAATGGTGCCCAAAAAGCCTCTGTTAGCTGGGAAGGCAAATGGCTTGCATCTGCTCTGGAGTTCTGGTTTCAAAATGGCTTTCTCCCTGGACATTCCTCTCTTGACAGCAGCTCCTCTTCAGTATGACACTCTCAGCTGCTCTTGGGGAATTTGTCCTCTCTTAGCTTCTCAGGAGCAAAAGACTGCTTTCAAAGGCTGTCTCCAAAATGTCTCTGTAAGCTACAGCTCCTCTCTCAGCTCCTGTGCATTCTTCAAAGTGTCCCTCTTGGCTGTAGCAAGCTTGCTCCTTCTGTCTGTACTTACACACTTTTCTAGTAGACTAATCAATGTCCATGCTGAATGGGTGTGGCCACATTTCCATGGAAGCTGCCAAATCAGAGTCATCACCCACAGTTGGGTGGGTCACAGCTCCATGGAAACCCTTGAAGAATTTAAATCTAACACTAATATGTCTGCCCACACAATATTGCATCAAAGATAATGGCATTTTGGAGGACATAATATATTCAAAATGGCACACCAATGACAAAATATTTGAAAAGAGAGAGAATCTGGCCTTTGCAGTAAACTCACCAAGATGACCTTATGTCCAGACATCAGCAAAAAATTACAAGCCACACTAAGAAAGAGGAAGATATGCCCCAGTACAAAGAGGAGATTAAAAAGTTAGAGATACATATTTTTGAACCAACAAATTGATACTCAAACAAATCCCTAAATCAAGGCATGGGGCTGTTTTGGGATGCAATGATTTATATACATCTGTTAAATATGATTTTTTATCATATTATTTAGGTTCACTACTTCCTTGTTCATCCTCTGTCTAGTTGTTCTATCTATTGAAGATAATGGTGTTTTGAAGTGTCCCACTATTAATGTAGAAACATTTATTGCTCCCTTCAGTTTTGCTAGTGTTTGCCTCATGTACTTTGGAGCACCTTGTTAGAGTGCATAGACATTTAGACATTTAGGATTGTTAAATTTTCTTGGTTGGTTATCCCTTTATTAATATATAGTGCTGTTACTTGCCTCTTATGAAATCTTTGCATTTAAAGTCTATTTTACCTGATATTAGTATAGCTACACTTGCCTTTTTTATGGTTATTGCTTGTATGCAATATCCATTTCCATCCATGCACTTTCAAACTGTATGTATCTTTGAATCTAAAGTGAATCTCTTATATACAGCATATAGAAAGATCATATTTTTTTTATCCATTCTGCCAATCTGTCTTTTTTGGGGGGATTTTAATCCTTAACATTGAATGTTATTATTGTAAAATGTGTTCATGCTTCATGTATTTGATCCCTTAGATTTTATTTGTCAGATCCAGAATTTTTCTCTTTTTATCCATTAGTTATCATTATTGATAGTCACATTTTCTATTTTCTCTGCCACATCTCTCTTCTGTCTTTCATTTTTCAGCTGACAGAATTCCCTTTAGTATTTCCTGCAGGGCAAGTCTCTTGTCAACAAATTCTATCATATTTGTTAATTTGTGAAGATTTTAAACTTACCCTCAGTTTTGAAGGACAGTTTTGCTGGATAAAGAATACTTTGCTGGCAATTTTTCTTGGAAATATTAAATATACGCTGTACCACTGCCTTTTTGCCTCCATCGTCTCCTATGGGTTGTCAGTACTTAGACTTATGTGACTTTTCCTGTATATGATGAATTGCTTTTCTCTTACAGCTCTCAGGAGTCTCTTCAGCATTAGCTGGTCTAATTACTATGTATCTTGGAGTGCATTCATTTGGATTTATTCTATTCTGTTTGTAGTTCATTGGGCTTCTTTGATTTGCATATTTATGGCTTTTAAACAGTTGGGAAGTTTTCACCAATTACCTCATGAAATAATCATCCTAGACCTTTATTCTTCCCTTCTCCTTCTGGGACACTAGCGATTCTTACATTTGTGCCCTTTGTGTTGGCCATAAATTCCTGAGATCCAATTCAAGTTTTCCATCTTGTTCAGCATCTATTCTTTTGTGCATTTAATTCAGTTGCTTTGTTTTCTTGCTTGCTGATTTTCTGTCTGCTCAAATGCTCTTGTGTGTCTCTGGTACATTTTTAATTTAATCTACAGTATCTTTCATTTGTGTAAGAGCTGCTATTTTTCCCTTTATTCTTTCAAATTCTTCTTTATGCTCATCTACTGTTTTCTTGATATTCTTTGTCCCTTTAACCAGCTCTTTGAAATTATTTCAGAGTTTTTCTTGAACATCTTTCATTATTTGTTCCAAATTCTGTCTCAGCAGTCTTTTTATTTTTATCATTTGGCTTGGCCATATCTTCTTTCCTCTTCATATGGTTTGTGATTTTTTTTGTTGGTTTCTTTATATTTGATTATCCTGTTAAAGTTATTTTGAAAGTTGGTCAAATCAGTTATTAAACTCAGGCTAGGTGTGGGGGAAGGAAGAATGTTCTGGCAAGGATTCAGAATCAGCCTTGATTATGAACATGCATTTTTCTCTCTCAGTCTCCTTCTTCCATGACAAGGCCAAGAATCCCCAGAGTGATTTGTCAGTCTAAAGTGCCCAGTTCTGCTCACCATCACCCTGAAAATACAGTTTCTGCATGTGGTGGCAACTTTTAGTATCAGAAGATCGAAATCCCACTGAAGAAAAGCAATTTCCTTTGTCCTATAATCCATGCTTAACCACAATTCCCCATACTGGTGGAAAAAGATGTTGCATTTTCATCCAAAGTAACTGGAAATTCTTCTTTCAGATTCAAGCTGGATATTTTTAAGGGAAGACTGTCCCACAAATGTGATACAAATTGTGATTCTTAGAGTCTTGACTTCCAGCTGCTGAGAAAGAGAAGGAATCATGGTGGCCTAAAGAAATGTTTCCTTACCCAGTCTTGAGGAAGTAAAGTCCACACACACACACACACACACACACACACACACACACACACACACACAGAGTATGTATGTATGAATGTGTATATATATATATATATGAAGTTTAATATACAGAACAAAATGCATGAGCTGTGGAAGAAAAAAAATAAGATGTACTCAATTAAATTTTTTGTAAAAACCCTCTCTTCTGCAAAGACAGTGTAAAGAAATTATAAGATAAACCACAGACTGGGAGGAAATATATGGAAAACACTTATCTTATAAAGGATTTGTGTCCTAAATATCCAAGGAATACTTACAAGTGAAAAATAAGGAATCAAACACCACAATTAAAAAATCAGCAAAAGTTCTCAACAGACACTTCACCCAACATAATATTCAGGTGACAAATAAACATATGAAAAAAAATATCATATGTTTTTGGAGAAATGCATTCTTTTTTTAAAAAAAGTGAGATACCATTACACTCCTATATGAATGTAAATCCCCAAAAATGTCAAATCCAAATCTTGACAAGGATATGGAACAACAGGGGCTCTCATTCATTGCTGGTAGGAATGAAAAATTATACAGCCACTTTGAAAGACTGTCTTGCTAAACATAGGCCAACCAGACAACCCAACACGTGTGTTCCTAAATTTTTACCCAAATGAGTTGAAATCATATGTCCATATAAAACCTGCACAAAAATATTTGTAGAAGCAAATTCATAATTGCCCAAAATTGGAAGTAATCGATATGTCCCTCAAAAGGAACACAGATAAACACTCTGTGGTACATTCTTAAAATGGATTGTTAAACAGTGATGAAAGACCAGAAAAAATAGCCCTCCACTCATTCTTTTGGTTACTCCTCTTCCTTTTCACTTCAACCAACCACAGTGATGCCCAGAAAGAAGGTGGTGGCAGAAGCCTAGGAGGAGATGAGCTAAGGAAAAGGCACAGCTCACACTGGGTCCTAAAAGTGCAAGCAGTCTCTGCACTACAGGAAGAGGAGCAAATGTGGCAGCAGAGGTGATGGGACTGACCTGGGGCTCAAACAAGCTGCTGGTGGGAAAAAATTGGGTGGCTTGGCTCAGGTCATCATTGAGCCTGAGCATACCAAAGAGTGCATCAAATTTAAGAGTTTAAGTGCAAGGGGCAGCTTTTGATATTTGGGGCAAGCAACTGGGACTTCACTGGCCAAAAGAAGTGTGAGATGAACAATTTGCTTACTGAAATCTTGTTCAGAATTTGTGGTGGCCCCATAGATATGGTGACTATCAGGGATCTGGGTGTGGACAGTGGTTTTGGATTCCTGTGCTGCCCACAGTCTCCTCATCACCACAGAAGGGAAGCTGCAAAACAGGTGTCAAAATGAGAAGGGACACCTGGATCATGGTTACACCAAGAGAGGTGAAGCCCCCCAAATCATCAAGGATCTCAGACATGATTTGATTCTGTAACCACACCCTAGCCTTGCCAGAAAGAGCTCCATGTTTGCTTTTGGAGAGAAAAAGTTGGGGCACCTGGGCCTCAGCAAACAGATGTACTCCTAGCTCTGCAAAGATAATGTACAATGGCTGCCAATTAAAGAAAATCACTATGAGGCTGAATTCAGTATGATGATGGACTGCAAAGTAAAGCTTTATTCCTTTGGAGGCCCTGAATATGGTCAGCATGGACACAATCCTGACAGGAAGTTCATCATGCAGGTGAAGCAGACAGAGGAGGACTGCAGTGGTTCCCAGTGCATAGCCATCTTCACCCAAAAGATAAAAGATGGTCATATTTTGCTAGTTCCAAGTGTAGTGGTGTGAGATGTGACATCTGTCCCCAACCACACACGAGCCCTTGATCTCCAGAATTGTGTCTTCTCCTGGATGTTTGGTGGCTATGGATGTCTGGGCCACAAAGAGCAGAATGTAGAGATGGACCTGGGCCTGCTAAAGCTATTTGACTTCCCCAGGACTGGGGAAGCCCAGATCTATATTGGCTACACCTACTCCTTTGCTATAGATGAAGTGGGGTATCCATTTTCCTAGGGGGTCATGAATGATGTTGAGTCCACCATGTTTCCAAAAGTAGGGCAGAACTTCTAGGATGGAAAATCTGAGTGCTCACTGTGGAAAGAGTAGAATCAAGGCTGCAGGTGAGTACACAACCAACTTGGCCCTCTTCAACCTTCAGGGAGCTGGGCTAGGAGATCACAAACCCAAGTCTGCCACCACAGCCAAAGGATGGAGGATGCTGGACAGCATTTTCACAAAGCAGGCTGCCATGGGCTACTCACACTCTTTGGTGACAGCAAGAGATGAAAACAAAACTGATAAGGGTATCAGAAACTGCTAGAACATAACAAACAAACCCTCTGATTATCCCTCCTGGAATTTCCTACAATCCCACACCTCAGCAGTTCTAATTTCCACATGTTATGTGAGAAGTCAGATGGGGAACTTTAAAAAGCAAACATCCACTGAAGGTGAATTTTTGTTAGAATCTCAGAGGTTCTGTTATATAAATGGCACAACTTCATTACCTTTTTCTGTATGCTTTCCAAAGTGTTCTTTCTCTTAATGTTTAATTAAAATAGTGGCTCATAAATAACAGTGATCTGAACATATGAGCTATCAATATATGAAAAAGCATGGAGAATTATTAAATGCATATTACTAATTGAAAGAAGTCAGTCTACAAAAGCCTATGTACTCTATAATTCCAACTATATGACATTCTAGAAGGGGCAATACTACAGAATCAGAAAAAGTTCAGTGCTGCCAACGTTTTATGGGAAGGGAGGGAAGGATGAATTGGTGGAGCACTAGGCATTTTTAGCTGAGTTAAACTACTCTGTAAGATACTACAATGGATACATGAACTTAGGCATTTGTCAAAACTTATAGAACTATACAACACAGAGAATAAGCACCAACATAAAATATGGATTTTAATTGGCAAACATGAATCAATATTGACTGAACTGTAAAAATGTACCACACTAATGCAAAATGTTAATAAAAAGAGAATTGTGAGAAAAGGCTGTAGAGAGTGATATGAGAAATAACTGCACTTTGTGCATAATTTTTCCATAAACTTAAAAGAGCTCTGAAAAACAGAGCCTATTTTCAGAAACTAGAATATAGATTACCATGCATTGTGGTGGGTATAGGGAATGGAAAGTTAGTTCTTAATTGGTACAGAGTTTCTCTTTGGGGTGAGAAAAAATTGGGGTATGGATTGCAGTGATAACATCATGGATGTAATTAACACCAAAGAATTGTATATTTGAAAGTGGTTAAAATGGAAATTTTTAGGTTGTATATATGTCACCAGAAAAAAAAGATTTCAAAAATCATAGAACTGTACAACACAAGCAGTGGACACCAATGTAAACTATGGACTACTGTTAACAGTATGATTATAAGAATACTGTAACAATTGTACCACATTAATGCAAAGTGCTAATAATGGGAAAAATTGAGTGTGTGGGAAAACTCCATTTTATGCACGATTTTTCTGTAAACCCTCAATTTTTCTAATGAATTATTTAAGAAAAAGTAAGTCTAGTAAGAAAGAGATGTAACACACAAAATTATTTTGACAAAGCAAGAAAATATCAATGACCATGTCATTGTCACAGAGAAATTATTTGACAAAAACAATACCCTTTCATAATTGAGAATCAAATAAACAAGTAAACAAGACCAGGAATGCATAGTTAGCATCATACTCGATGGTGAAAGACAGAAAGCATTCTTGATAGCCTCAGGAATAAATCAAAGATGCCCACCCTTGTCACTGATATTCATTGTTGTCCTAGATTGTTCAAGCCAGAGCAATTAGCCAAGAAAAGGAAAGAAAAGTCACCAAAATTGGAAAGGAAGAAGTAAATCACTATTACAGGATGATATGTTTTATATAAAAAATCTAAAATACACAAATATACTGTTAAAGCTGATAAACAATTTTAGCAAAGTTACACAAAAATTGATTGTATTTCTATACCTTTACAACACACATCTGAGAAGGAAAGCGATAAAACTTCTTTTACAAACCATCAAGAAAGAACAAATTACTTAGGAAGAAATTTTACCAAGGAGGTGCAAGATCTGTAATCTGAAATCTACTGGATATTGCTGAAAAACATTAAAGGAGGGAGCCTAGTAAGAGATTTTGGAAAGGAACATTAAGGAAAATTTATTTAAACCCATTTCTGGTCAAAGAGAAGTTGTTAAACATTGCAATTATGTCAACTGAGAAGGAGATGAAGAAAATAGTAAGATTAAATTTTTGGATATGTTCATTTTCACTAAACTAAAAAAAAAAAACAAAAATAAACTTCAGATGCATTTCAATTATTTTTTTAAAAGTAAAATAATGTTTTATTTTAAATAACACCTAGTTCTCAATTTTTCAAGTTTTCAACTACCTTAGCTTTGCAGGAAAAACTTCCCTTTAAAAAATAATAAAAACATTCAAACAGGCATCCAAATTGGAAAGGAAGAAGTAAAACTGTTGTTTGCAGATGATATGACCTTATATCTGGAAATCCCTGAAAAATCAGTGATACAGATACTAGAGCTAATAAACAAATTTAGCAAAGTAGCAGGATAAAGATTAAAGCATATAAGTCAGTAATGCTTCTATATGCTAGAAATGAACAAATTGAAGGGACACTCAAGAAAAAGATACCATTTTCAATAGCAAATAAAAACATCAAGTACCTAGGAGTAAACTTAACCAAAGATGTAAAAGACCTATACAAAGAAAACTACATGACTCTACTGAAAGAAATAGAAGGGGAACATAAAAATAGAAAAATATTCCATGTTCATGGATAGGAAAGCTATGTGATTAAGATGTCAATTCCACCCAAAGTCATCTACAGATTCAATGCAATCCCAATCAAAATTCCAACAACCTTCTTTGCAGACTTGGAAAGCTAATCATCAAATTTATTTGGAAAGGGAAGGTGCCTCAAATTGCTAAAAACACTCTAAAAAAGAAAAAAAAAGTGGGAGAAATTTCACTTCCTGACTTTGAAGCTTATTATAAAGCCACAATTGTCAAAACAGCATGGTACTGGCAAAAAGATAGACATATTGATAAATGTATCAAATTGAGAATTCAGAGATAGTTGCCTAGATCTATGGCTCACTGATCTTTGAAAAGGCCCCCAAAGCCACTGAACTGGGGTATGACACTGTTTTCAACAAATAGGGCTGGGAAAGTTGGATATCCATATCCAAAATAATGAAAGAGGACCCCTACATTACACCCTACACAAAAACTAACTCAAAGTCAATCAAAGATCTCAATATAAAGACAGTACCATAAAACTCCTAGAAGATAATGTAGGAAAATGTCTTCAAGTCCTTGTATTAGGCAGCCACTTCCTAGACTTTACACCCAAAGCACAAACAACAAAAGAAAAAACAGATAATTGGGAACTCCTCAAGCTTAGAAGTTTCTGTACATCAAAGGAATTTTTCATAAAGGTGAAGTGGCAGCCAACTCAATGTGGAAAGATTTTTGGAAACCATGTATCTGACAAAAGACTGATATCTTGCATGTGTAAAGAAATCCTACAACTCAATGAGAAGAGTACAGACAGCCCAATTATAAAATGGGCAAAAGATATGAAAAGACAGTTCTCTGAAGAGGAAATACAAATGACCAAGAAACACATGAAAAATATTCAGCTTCACTAGCTATTAGAAGGATGCAAATTAAGACCACAATGAGATACCATCTCACACCAATTAGATTGGCTGCTGTTAAGCAAACAGGAAACTACAAATGTTGGAGAGGATGTAGAGAAACTGGAACTCTTATTCATTGTTGGTGGGACTGTATAACGGTTCAGCCACTCTGGAAGTCAGTCTGGCACTTCCTTAGAAAACTAGGTATAAAGTTACCCATTGATCCAGTGATTGCACTTCTCAGTATATGCCTGAAAGATCTGAAAGCAGTGACACAAACAGTTATCTGCATGCCAATGCTCATAGCAGCATTATTCACAATTGCCAAGAGATGGAAATGACCCAAATGTCCTTAAACAGATGAGTGGATAAATAAAATATGGTATATACACATGATGGAATACTATAAAGCTGTAAGAAGGAACAATGTTGTGAAACATATGACAACATGGATGAACCTTGAAGACAGAATGCTGAGTAAAATAGCCAGGCACAAAAAGAGAAATACTATATGCTAACACTAATGTGAACATTGAAAAATGTAAAACAAATGGTTTATAATGTAGAATGTAGGGGAACTAGTGATAGAGAGCAATTTAGGAAGGGGGTATGATAATCCAATAAGACAAGATAAGATATCTTGGGTAAATTTAACTTTCTGGGAATGCCTAGGAATGAGTAGTTAATTTCTGTTAATTTCTGATGGGTATGGTAGCAACAAGTTCACAGAAATTTTGCTAAATTAGGTTATTTTCTTGGGGTAGGGTAGGAAAATGTGGGAAGTAAAGTAGTTTCTTAGGTTAGTTGTCTTTTTCTTACTCCCTTGTTATGGTTTGTTGGAAATGATTTTTTTACTGTATTTTTTTAAATTTTTTTGATATAGTTGATTTAAAAATGAGTTAATTAAAAAAAAACAATGAAAAATATGCAGAGCCCCCTTGAGGAGCTGGTACTGATTGCTTCCTCACCTTGATGGTTGCTGATGTGCTCACAGACATAGGAGAATGGTGGTTTGATGGGCTGAGCCCTCTATGACAGGACTTGCCCTTGGCAAGACTGTTGCTGCAAAGTAGAGGTTAGGCCTCCCAGTAATTGTGCCTAAGATCCTCCTCCTGAGTGCCTCTTTGTTGCTCTGATGTGGCCCCCTCTCTCTAACTAAGCCAACTTGGCAGATGAAATCACTGCCCTTCCCACTACATGGGATGTGACACCCAGGGGAGTGAATCTCCCTGGCAACATGTAATATGACTCCCAGGGAGGTATCTAGAACTGGCATTATGGTATGGAGAAAATCTTGATGAAAAGGGAGATGTGAAAGGAAAAGAAATAAGCTTCAGTGGCAGAGAGATTCCAAAAGGAGCCAAGAGGTCACTCAGCTGGGCTCTGTTATGCACAATATAGACAATGTTTTAAGGTTCTAATGAATCAGAAGAGCTAGAAGTAAATACCTGAAACCATCAAACTACAACCAAGAACAACTGAATCTTGAAGATGATTGTATAAAAATGTAGCTGATGAGGGGTGACAATGTGATTGGGAAAGCCATATGGACCACACTCCCCTTTGTATAGTTTATGGATGGATGAGTAGAAAAATAGGGGAGAAAAAAAGGCAACCAGGGCTCTTTTTTACTTTAATTGTTCTTTTTCACTTTAATTTTTATTCTTATTATTTTTGTATGTGTGGTAATGAAAATGTCAAAAGTTGATTTGGGTGATGAATGCAGAACTATATAATGGTACTGTAAAACCATTGAATGTACACTTTGTTTTGTATGACTGCATGGTATGTGAATATATATCAATAAAAATGATTTAAAAAAGATAGCTTTAGTGACATTTGTTAGTAGAAAAGAACATTCAGTCATTGATTTTTGGGTCCACTGTAAAAGATTTTGCTGTTCTGAGTCACATTCATTCTTTCCAACATTTTATCAACATTTTACTTTGCTATTGTGTAGTGTGAGGGGATAGGAACATTGTTCATTACAAAACTTCTACTTCAGTGATAGCTGGAGAGAACTGTACTTTTCAAAAAGAAAGTAAACTTCAGACAGGCATACCTTTAAATATTTATAACTACAGATGAAGATTTGTTATTTACATTTGCCAGTCCTCCCACACTCCTTAATTGAACAGATGGGTTTTGTACTGTGCCCTAAAAAAGCAGCTAGCTTGCTTACATGTTTTTGTTTTTGTTTTCTACCTCAAGTATGAAAATGAATTTAGAATTGACCCTCTCTGAAACATCACCTGTTATAATTCAGATATATAGAAATTGTATAATGATTTGTGCATCTTTTAATGAAAAGAGAAATACTTGCATGTAGTTTTTAAATTTCAATACTTCTGTGTTCTAATGAAAACTAGTGGCCACAAATTCCATCACTTTAACAATTCCTGTTCAGCTGAGGCAGTCATGTTCACTGCTTTTAGCTGTTGTTATATATACACACACACATGTATACATATACATGTATATATGTGTGTGTATATGTAATATTTTCCATATTATTAAATCACACTTCAATTTTAGATATTACCTATTAATATGGTACTGTGAAAGATGCTGATTTAGCTCTCTAGTACCATCCAAACAAACTCACACTTTTCATCCACTTCATTCTCTCAACACTGTTAGTTATTGCACCTTTTTTTGTTAAATCAATATTTCTATTGTTAAGTGACTATGTAATTATTATTTATAAGAAGAGCCATAAAATGTGCAATTTCTTTTGCTATTTATTTTTCTTGATGTTAGTAATTGAATCTTTTGGGGAGAGGGGCTTAATTTTCTGTGTAGGAATAATAGATTTAGCCCCCAACTTTCTGCCAGAGCTCTAAAGCTTCTCTCCTACGTTCAGCCACAATAGTTAATGTGCCAGTTTGGATATATTTTGTCCCTCAGGAAAAGCCATGTTCTTTAATGCAGTCTTGTGGGGGCAAATATATTTAGTCTTGATTAGGTTGGAACCCTTGGATTAGGTTGTTTCCATGGAAATGTGACCCACCGAACTGTATGTGATAACTCTGATTAGATTATTTCCATGGAGGTGTGGCCCCACCCATCCACTGTGGGTCTTAATTAGTTTATTGGAGTCCTTTAAAATGCTGGCACAGGCCCAGAGACTTGCTGGCTTAGTTCAGAGATGCTTGGAGTTGCAGACTCCTGATGGTTGCCGCTGAGAGAGAAATTTTGGAGATGGCCATTGAAAATAGACTTTTGCTAGCCCAGAGTATTTTCTGGAGTAGCTAAGAGAGATGTAGCCTAGGGTTTGCCCTGGGATATGCTAAGAAAGGAACCTCAGGTGCTTAGAGAGAAATGTCCTGGGAGAAAGAACCAAGAATGCACAGGAGCTGAGAGATGAGCTGGAACACAACCCAGGATCAGCAGATGTCAGCCACATACCTTCCCAGCTAACAGAGGTTTTCCAGATGCCATTGGCCATCCTTCAGTGAAGGTATCCTATTGTTGATGTCTTATGTTAGATATTTTATGGCCTTAAGACTGTGCTTTTTAGCCAAATAAACCAAATTTATAAAAGCCAAAAAAAAAGAAAGAAAGAAAGAAAGAAAGAAAAGAAGGCATGTGGCTGGCATTTTCTTGCTCCCAGGTTGTGTTTCAAAATGGAATTCTCCAAAATGTTGCTTTTAGGATACTTTGCCCTCTCTTAGCTGCAGCTCCTCTTCAAAATGCCACTGTCAGTTGCTCTCTGGTCCTTCTGTCTGTGAACTCCTTTATATGATTCCAGTGATCCAACTAGCATGCACCCTGAATGGGTGGAGTAACACCTCCATGGAAATTATCCAATCAAATATTTCACTCACAGTTGATTGAGTCGCATCTCCATAGAAACACTCAATCAAAGAAATCCAATCTAATTAACACTAATACATTTGTCCTACAAGATTGCATCAAAGAACATGGTGTTTTATGGGACATAATACATCTAAACTAGCACAAACAGCATGTCAGTTCCAGAGAAGCCTAACTAGAGGATTGCTAGATGATCTTGTAATCCAGTTACTAGTTATCCACTCAGAAGAACTGAAAACAGGGAAATGAATGGATATTTTCATACAAGTGTTTATGGCAGTATTATTCATGATGGCCAATGGATAGAGGTGGCCCAATGGTACATTGACTGCTGAGTGGAAGGACAAACTGTGCTGTATACATATGATGCAGTATTGTGCAGCTGCAGAAAGGAATGAAATCAGGAGGCATACAATGAGGTGAATGAATCTTGAGGACAGTAGATTAAGCAAAGTAAGTGAGAAATGAAAGGATAAATACTATATGGTCTTACTAATAGAAATTAACTGTAAAGAGTAAATAATGAGAATTAAATTCAAGAGAATAGGTTATAAGGAGATAGAAAGTGGGCATAGATTGGGCAATCAATTAGAGAGAACAGAATGTTCTATAAAGCTCATTGTAAACCTTCTTAAATTATAAGCTCTTACAGCACTCACATTTACTCTAAGGTTTTAACTGTTATGTCTGAATTCTGAGATGCTGTGCTCTTTATGTATAACCTGGTAGTTACCTGGAAATTTGGGTACCTTTGTGACACCTGAGATGGAGTTAAAGTTCTGCAGCTCTGATAACCAGTATTACTCCATGCAACAATGTTAAAGAAGCTAAAAAAGAGATCAGATTTCAATTAGAGATATGAATGAAGCTGATCTGATTAGGAATAAGGTAAATTATAATACAGAATAAGTATGATATTGTTTGTATTTTAAAAGTTCAACTTTGTGATACCAAAGGAAGAGATGTTTATTTTGTCCAAAACTTAAATTTTCTGTAGCACAATATCTAATTTAACCTATGTGGTCAGTTTCTTTAAACAACCTACAACCTAATTACATGGAACATAGAATAGGAAATGATAGATTTTTATTCTGTACAGGTTATTGTAATATGCTGATACATACAAGAGTCTCTTGGGCAGAAAACTAAAAGAAGTATTTATAAATTCCCTTGAGGGACTGAAGAAAAAAAATGTCAAACTATTAAACTTCACCGGGGGAATTCCAGATATTCTCTCATTGAAATTGGACTTTCAATTTAATAAGCTAAGCCCTCAGGCTTGATGTTATGAAACTTATTTTTGTAATGGTGAAGGTAAGCCTACTTGGAACTATCCCTAAGTGTCACTTCCAGAGAAACTTTTTTTAACTTTATCAAAAAATATAAACACACACACACCCATAGTAAGTGCCAACTCAGAGAAACTGAAAGGCTATGTTCAAGACAGGTGAGTGTCCAGCCCAGAATGCCACTGAGACGTCTGATGGCACAGAGAGTAGACTTCCACACCCTGGGCACACTCCAAAGTTCTAGTCTCAGGGGAAAATTCCTCACATACCCGTGGCTGAGAGTGCCCATTTGAGGGACTGGTGGTTTGAGCAGACAGATGACCATAGAAGGGGGTGGTTTCTCATGCCCAGTGTAACCATCTTCATAGTTGCTTGGAGACAGCCTTTTACAGCACCAGGGCTGAGATTTTGTAGTTTTCTGGGAGACAGCCTTTGGAAGCCCTAGGACCAGGACTTTGTAATTGGCTGGGCGATAACCTTTTGCAGACTAGCAGCAAGGAGTTTCCTTGAGGGAATTCCAGATTTGACAGGCTTGTGCTGGAATACACTCTTACCCCACAGAGGCCCATGTTTCACACAGCATAAAGGCATGGGTCCTGCACAGAAGTGCTAGGAGCCTTCCCCCAATCTCAGGGATTCTTGAACACATGGCAGAGAGTGACACTGGGCCATTTGATCTCGAAGGTGAGACACAAGCACTGCAGGCCCAGAATATTCCATCTGCAGACCAGAAAATTCCAGGACCACTGGGTCCTGGAGCAGACTTTCTGCCAAACTGCACAAGGCACAACCCCTCACCCATGGGACTGACAGATAGTAGTGCACATGGAAAATTGGTACAGTGCTTGGGCCTCCATATAATTTGGGCTCCAACTTAGAACATAAATAAATTTGAGAACTGGCTTAAGGTAAAATGTGACTCAGGAGCACCATCTTATGGTAGGGCAAGAAAGTGCACTCCACCAATTTGTAGACCTATCAAATTATAGGTAAATGTTCAAATAATCCTTCATACTTTAACAGAACCCTATCAAGATAAGCAAATGTCAAGAGACCAAAAACAATAGAAAATTACAAACCATATTAAAAAAATCTAGATGATATGGATAACCAAAATATCCAAATGAAAAATTCAGAAGAGAGAGAGAACCTGGAGCAAATAATCAAAGAAATACAAACATGAGTATTATGGCTCAGATTATAAAGGACATGAGGAAGACCCTAGAAGAGCATAAAGAAGAATTTGAAAGAGTTAATCAAAAATAGCAAATCTTATGGAATTTAAAGATATTGTTGATCAAATTAAAAATATTCTTGGATACATAACACTAGAGAAGTAGAGGACTGAATTAGCAAACTCAAAGATAGGATGATGGAAAGTGGAAGCACAAAAGAAAAACCTGAAAAAATTGGAAAAATTTGAAATGGATCTAAGGGAAATGGCCAATATGAAGCAAAAAAATATAAGAATTGTCAGGATCCCAGATTAAAGAGCCAGGAAGAGCATTTCAATACATTTTTGGGGAAAATTTCCCAACCCTTCTAAAAAACACAAATATGAAAATCAAAGATGCCCAATGGACTCTAAATAGAATACATCCGAAAAAACCTACTCCAAGACATATCCTGATCAGATTGTCAAATACTGGAGAGAACCTTTTTTTTTGCTCAGATATAACCCCTCTCTGTAAGCCAAAATCTGTAAATAAACACACTACAAACCTCCCTATGTAGGGTATGACACCAAGGGGTGTAATTGTCCCTGGTAATGTGGGACATGACTCAAGGATGTGTCTGGCCCTGGCATCATGGGATTGACAATGCCCTCTTGTCCAAAGGGGTGAGAGAAATGAAACAAAATAAATTTCAGGGGCTAATAGATTTTAAATAGAGTGAAGAGCTCATTCTAGAGGCTATTCTTATGCAAGCTTCAGTCAGATATTGCCAGTTGCCACAGTATGTCAAGCCCCAACCAAAAGTATGCTTGGAAAACCTAATGAATATCCTGGGCTTTATCTAAGACTCTATAAAAGTTTTACCTACTAAGTTTATATTTTCAGAAGTTTAAAGACTCCAGATGGCTCCTATGCCAGATAAGCCCAGAAAACCAGAGGTTCCAGTCTCCCCAAGAACATCAGCCAGTTTCAAATTCATCTACCCCACAATGTTGACACCCCTTCTGTGTGAAAAGTAACTAGAATGATCATTGCTCAGATATCACTGAAGATTGAGAGAATGATCAAATAATAGGGGTGATTTGTAACTGAGAAGTTGTGATTTAACAAATGATTATTACTACTGACTCATTAATTAAGTATATTTTTAATTTCTTGTGTATTAGAACAGCAGGAAGGATACACCTGAAATTGTTTAACTGTAATCCAGTAGACTTGATCTTTGAAGATTGTATAACTATATAGCTTTCATCTTATGACTGTGAGATTGTAAAATCCTACTAAATGAAACCCCCTTTATCCAGTGTATGCATAGAAGAGTAATAAAATTAAGACATGCATAAAAAATCAGGTTGGGAATATGGGAAGTAAATGCCTCTACATAAATTATAGAAAACAGTTAACAGTACTATTTTAATAATCTTTCATCAATTTTAAGAAAAGTAACAACTTCAGAGATGAAGGGGAATAAAGGTGCTCTCCCAATGCTTGAGGATGATGGGGCCAAGATGGTGGTCTCCCCAATGTGTGGATGTGTTGAAGCACTCACCACAGCATTTGGAGAGGAAAGGGCTGCCACAAAGGACCTTAGGAAGTGTTTGACTCCCACTCTTTCAAGCCCCAAGGATGCAACATCATTCTGTAAATGACTCTCAGACTTTGAAATCTAATGGAGTTTGCCTTGCAGATTTTAGGAACAGTTTTGTCCCCTTAAACCCTGCATTCCTTACTGTTTCTCCTTATGGCAATGGGAATATTTATCCTATGACTTTCCCTCCTTTGTGTATAGGAAGCAGATGACTTGTTCTAAGTTTCACAGGTACAGAGTCTGAGGAGAATTTTGCTTTAGGACAGATCATGCTTGTAACTGATTTAATGGGATCTTGTACTCAGCTATTTTTACTGATATTTTTTGTGTTTTTGTGATATTGTGATGGGATGAATGTATTTTGTATATGGAAAGATCATGTCATTTTGGGGTTCAGGGGGTGGAATGTGCTGGTTTGAATGTATTATGTCCCCCAAAACATCATTACCTTTGATGTAATCTTGTGTGGGCAGATGTATCTGTGTTGATTAGATCACAATTCTTTGAGTGTTTCCATGGAGATCTGCCCCACCCAACTGTGGGTGATGACTCTAATTGGATAATTTCCATGGAGGTGTTACCCTACCCATTCAAGGTGGGTCTAAATTGAATCACTGGAGCCATATAAATGACCTGACAAACAGGACAGCTGTGAGTAACATTTTGAAGAGCAACTGAGAGTGACATTTTGGAGAGATGCTGAAGCCTAGAAAGGTACATCCTGGGAGAAAGCCATTTTGAAACCAGAACTTGGAGTAGATGTCAGTTATGTGCCTTCCCAGCTAACAGAGGCTTTTGTATGCTATTGACCATTCTCCAGTTAAGGTACCCTTTGTTGATATACACTTTGTGTCCTCAAGACTGTAACTGTGTACCCAAATAAACCCCCTTTTATAAAGGCCAATCCATCTCTGGTGTTTTGCATTCCAGCAGCATGAGCAAACTAAAGCATAATACTTGGAGTAATTAATCAAAGTACTAATTACAGAAAACAAGATCATGGCACAGGATATTAAGGACATGAAGACCATAGAAGAGCATAAGGAAGAATTTGCAAGAGTATATTAAAAAATAGAGATCCTATGGAAATAAAATAAACTCAATAAAATTAAAAAGATTCTGGATGCTCACAGCACCCTATTAGAGGAAGCTGAGCAGCAAATTAGCAAGCTCAAAAAGGACAGAACAAAATGTGAAAGAACAAAAGAAAGACAGGGGAGACTATTAAAAAAAAAACATTGAAATGGATCTCAGAGATATGATGGACAACATAAAATTCATGAATATAAGAATCATTGGTGTTCCAAAAGGGGAAGAGAAAGGTAAAGGTCTAGGAAGAGTACAAAAGAAATTGTGGGGAAAAACTTCCCAAACCTTCTAAACAACATAAATAAACAAATCATAGATGCCCAATAAACCTGAAACAGAATAAATCCAAATAAACCCACTCCTAGACATATTCTGATCAGATTGTTAAATGCTGAACAGAAGGAGCAAGTTCTGAAAGCAGCAAGAGAGAAGCAATTCATTCCTTACAAGGAAATAGCATAAGTCTAAGCAGTGACTTCTCACTGGCCACTGTGGAGACAAGAAGGCAGTAGCATGACATATTTAAAATTCTGAAAGAGAAAAATTGCCAAAGCATAGCTGTCATTCAAATTTGAGGGGGAGCTTAAAATTTTCACAGACAAATGCTGAGAGAATTAGCTAATAAGAGAACTGCACTACTTGAAATACTAAAGGGAAATCTAGTTACAGAGAAAAAAAGGAAGGGGAGAGAGGTATGGAGAAAGGTTCTGAACTAAAGTTATATAGTAAGTGTACATTAAAGGACATTAAGAGAGAGGGGAAAATATATCTGACAAACATAAACAAAAGGATAGGATGGCTGATTCAGGGAATGTCTTCACAGTAATAACATTGAATCTAAATGGATTAAACTCTCCAATTAAAAGATATAAATTGTAGAATGGATTAAAAAATATGAGCCATCAATATGTTGCATACAAGAGACTCATCTTAGACAGAGGGACACAAAGAAATTGAAAGTGAAAGGATGGAAAAAATATTTCATTCAAGCTACATCATAGAAAGCAGGAGGAGCAACATTAATCTCTGATAAAATAGGCTTTAAATGCAAGGATGTTATGAGAGACAAAGAAGACCATTAAATACTAATAAAAGGGACAATTCAACAAGAAGAAATAATCACAAAAGTTTATGCACCCAATAAAGGTGCTCAAAAACACATGAGAGTAGGCAGGGCAAGATGGCAGATTGGTGAGGTGTATGTTTTAGTTGCTCCTCCAGGAAAGTAGGTAGAAAGCCAGGAACTGCATGGACTGGATGCCACAGAGAAATTTGACTTTGGGCATACTTCATACAACACTCATGTACATGTCAAACTGCTGAGATCAGCAAAATCTCCCAATACAGAAAGCTTCAAAGACTTGCAATTTGGGCAGGTCAAGACAAGAGCAGAACTAAAAGAGCTCTGAGACAAAAGTCAATAATCCAGTGGATGAGAAAATTCACTAAGCACCACAAATTCCCAAGAAAATGGGGGTGTCCACTCACAGACATCATCCTGATGGACAGGAAACACTCCTGCCCATCACCAGCCCCATAGCCCAGAGCTGCCCCAGACAACTCAGTGTGATGGAAGTGTTTCAAATAACATGCACACACCACAAAATTGGGCATGGACATTAGCCTTCCCTGCACCCTCAGCTGGTTGTCCCAGAGTTGGGAAGGTGGAGCAGTGGGAATTAACAAGCCCAATTCAGACATCATTTTATCAGACTGGGAGCCTCCCTACACAACCCAGCAGCCCAGAACCACCCTGGAGGGATGGCACTCGCCTGTGACATAGCACAGTCATCCCACAACAGAGGAGCAGGGGGTGCATGGCCTGGAATAGGGACCCACTCAAAAGTCTCAGGAGCCATACATTAAACCAAGGACTTGTGGGTCAGTGGCAGAGACAAACTGTGGCAGGACTGAACTGAAGGATTAGACTATTGCAGCAGCTTTAAAACTCCAGGAACACCAGGGATGTTTGATTATTAGAGCCACCCCCCTCCCTGACTGCCCAGACACATGCCCCATTTACAGGGCAGGCAATACCAACTACACATGCAAGCTTGGTACACAAATTGGAGCCCACAAGGCTCACTCCCCCACTCATCACAAAGGCAAAAGAGAGGAGAACTGGCTTGTGGAGAACAGGTGGCTTGTGGACACCACCTGCTGGTTAGTTAGAGAAAGTGTACTGTACAAAGCTGTAGATCTGATAAATTAGAGATGAGGACTTCAATTGCTCTACAAATCCTAAAGGAACCCTATCAAGTTCAGCAAATACCAAGAGGCTGCAAACAACAGAAAATTATAAAGCATATGAAAAAAAACAGATGATATGTATAACCCAAGCCCAAGTACCCAAATCAAAAGATAAGAAGAGACACAGTACATAGAGCAAATAATCAAAGAACTAAAGATGAACAATGAGACAATAGTATGGGATACAAAGGATATCAAGAAGACCCTAGAAGAGCATAAAGAAGACATTGCAAGACTAAATAAAAAAATAGATGATCTTATGGAAATTAAAGTAACTGTTGACCAAATTAAAAAGATTCTGGATACTCATAGTACAAGACTAGAGGAAGCTGAACAATGAATCAGTGACCTGGAAGATGACAGAATGGAAAATGAAAGCACAAAAGAAGGAATGCGGTAAAAAATAAAAAAGTCAAAATGGACATCAGGAATATGATAGATAATATAAAATCTCCAAATATAAGACCCATTGGTGTTCCAGAAGGGGAAGAAAAGGGTAAAGGTCTAGGAAGAGAATTCAAAGAAATTGTTGGGAAAAACTTCCCAAATCTTCTAAACAACATAAATACACAAATCATAAATGCCTAGCAAACTCCAAATAGAATAAATCCAAATAAACCCACCCCAAGACATATTCTGATCACAGCGACAAACATGGAAGAGAAGGAGCAAGTTCTGAAAGCAGCAAGGGAAAAGCAATTCACCACATACAAAGGAAACAGCATAAGACTAAGTAGTGACTACTCAGCAGCCACCATGGAAGTGAGAAGGCAGTGGCACAACATATTTAAAATTCTGAATGAGAAAATTTCCAACCAAAATACTTTATCCATCAAAGCTCTCTTTCAAATTTGAGGGAGAGCTTAAATTTTTCACAGACAAACAAATGCTGAGAGAATTTGCTAACAAGAAACCTGCCCTACTGGAGATACTAAAGGGAGCCCTACAGACAGAGAAACAAAGAAAGGAGAGAGAGACTTAGAGAAAGGTTCAGTACTAAAGAGATTCAGTATGGGTACATTAAAGGATATTAATAGAGAGATGGGAAAAATATATATGACAAACATAAACCAAAGGATAAGATGGCTGATTCAAGAAACACCTTCACGGTTATAACATTGAATGTAAATGGATTAAACTCCTCAATTAAGAGATATAGATTCACAGAATAGATTAAAAAAATGAACCATCAATATGTTGCATACAAGAGACTCACCTTAGGCACAGGGACACAAAGAAATTGAAAGTGAAAGGATGGAAAAAAATATTTCATGCAAGCTACAGCCGAAAGAAAGCAGGTGTAGCAATATTAATCTCAGATCTAATAGACTTTAAATGAAGGGATGTTTTGAGAGATAAAGAAGGCCACTACATACTAATAAAAGGGGCAATTCAACAAGAAGAAATAACAATCGTAAATGTTTATGCACCCAATCAAGGTGCCACAAAATACATGAGAGAAACACTGGCAAAACTAAAGGAAGCAATTGATATTTCCACAATAATTGTGGGAGACTTCAACACATCACTCTCTCCTATAGATAGATCAACCAGACAGAAGACCAATAAGGAAATTGAAAACCTAAACAATCTGATAAATGAATTAGATTTAAGAGACATATATAGAACATTACATCCCAAATCACCAGGATACACATACTTCTCTAGAGCTCACGGAACTTTCTCCAGAATAGATCATATGCTGTGACATAAAACAAGCCTCAATAAATTTAAAAAGATTGACATTATTCAAAGCACATTCTCTGACCACAATGGAATACAATTAGGAGTCAATAGCCATCAGAGACTTAGAAAATTCACAAATACCTGGAGGTTAAACAACACACTCCTAAACAATCAGTGGGTTAAAGAAGAAATAGCAAGAGAAATTGCTAAATATATAGAGACAAATGAAAATGAGAACACAACATACCAAAACCTATGGGATGCAGCAAAAGCAGTACTGAGGGGGAAATTTCTAGCACTAAATGCATATATTAAAAAAGGAAGAAAGAGCCAAAATCAAAGAACTAATGGATCAAGTGAAGAAACTAGAAAATGAACAGAAAACCAATCCTAAACCAAGTATAGAAAAAGAAATAACAAGGATTAAAGCAGAAATAAATGAGATAGAGAACAACAACAACAAAAACAATAGAGAGGATAAATAGCACCAAAAGTAGGTTCTATGAGAAGATCGACAAGATTGACAAGCCCCTAGCTAGACTGACAAAATCAAAAAGAGAGAAGACCCATATAAACAAAATAATGAATGAAAAAGGTGACATAACTGCAGATCCCAAAGAAATTAAAAAAATTATAAGAGGATACTATGAACAACTCTATGGCAACAAACTGGATAATGTAGAGGAAATGGACAATTTCCTGGAAACATATGAACAACATAGACTGACCAGAGAAGAAATAGAAGACCTCAACAAACTCATCAACAGCAAAGAGATCCAGTCATCAAAATTCTTCCCACAAATAAATGCCCAGGGCCAGATGGTTTCACAGGGGAATTCTACCAAACCTTCCAAAAGGAACTGACACAAATCTTACTCAAACTCTTTCAAAACTTTGAAGAAAATGGAACATTACCTAACTCATTTTATGAAGCTAACTTCAATCTAATACCAAAACCAGGCAAAGATGCTACAAAAAAGGAAAACTACCGGCCAATCTCCCTAATGAATATAGATGCAAAAATCCTCAACAAAATACTGGCAAATCGAATCCAAAGACACATTAAAAAAATCACACATCATGACCAAGTGGGGTTGATTCCAGGCATGCAAGGATGGTTCAACATAAGAAAATCAATCAATGTATTACAGCACATTAACAATTCAAAAGGGCAAAATCAAATGATCATCTCAATAGATGCTGAAAAAGTATTGGCAGAATCCAACTTCCATTTTTGATAAAAACACATCAAAAGGTAGGGATTGAAGGAAACTTCCTCAATATGATAAAGAGCATGTATGAAAAACCCACAGCCAGCATAGTACTCAATGGTGAGAGACTGAAAACCTTCCCTCTAGGATCAGGAACAAGAAAAGGATGCCCGCTATCACCACTGTTATTCAATATTGTGCTGGAAGTGCTAGCCAGGGCAATCCAGCAAAACAAAGAAATAAAAGGCATACAAATTGGAAAAGAAGAAGTAAAACTGTCATTGTTTGCAGATGATATGATCTTATATCTAGAAAACCCTGAGAAATCAATGATACAGCTCCTAGAGCTAATAAACAAATTTAGCAAATTAGCAGGATACAAGATTAATGCACATAAGTTAGTAATGTTTCTATATGCTAGAAATGAACAAACTGAAGAGGCACTCAAGGAAAAGATACCATTTTCAATAGCAACTAAAAAAATCAAGTACCTAGGAATAAACTTAACCAAAGATGTAAAAGACCTATACAAAGAAAACTACATAACTCTACTAAAAGAAATAGAAGGGAACCTTAAAAGATGGAAAAATATTCCATGTTCATGGATAGGAAGGCTAAATGTCGTTAAGATGTCAATTCTACCCAAACTCATCTACAGATTCAATGCAATCCCAATCAAAATTGCAACAACCTACTTTGCAGACTTGGAAAAGCTAGTTATCAAATTTATTTGGAAAGGGAATATGCCTTGAATTGCTAAAGACACTCTAAAAAAGAAAAACGAAGTGGGAGGACTTACACTCCCTGGCTTTGAAGATTATTATAAAGTCACAGTTGTCAAAACAGCATGGTACTGGCACAAAGATAGACATATAGATCAATGGAATCGAATTCAGAATTCAGAGATATACTCCCAGATCTATGGCTGACTGATCTTTGTTAAGGCCCACAAAGTCACTGAACTGGGTCATAATGGTCTTTTCAACAAATGGGGCTAGGAGAATTGGATATCCATATCTGAAAGAATGAAAGAGGACCCCTACCTCACCCACTACACAAAAATTAACTCAAAATGGACCAAAGATCTCAATATGAAAGAAAGTACCATAAAACTCCTAGAAGATAATGTAGGAAAACATCTTCAAGACCTTGTGTTAAGCGGACACTTCCTAGACTTTACACCCAAAGCACAAGCAACAAAAGGAAAAATAGATAAATAGGAACTCCTCAAGCTTAGATGTTTCTGTACCTCAAAGGAATTTCTCAAAAAGATAAAGAGACAACCAACTCAATGGGAAAAAATTTTGGAAACCATGTATCTGACAAAAGACTGATATCTTGCATATATAAAGAAATCCTACAACTCAATGACAAGAGTACAGACAGCCCAATTATAAAATGGGCAAAAGATATGAAAAGACAGTTCTCTGAATAAGAAATACAAATGGCTAAGAAACACATGAAAAATGTTCAGCTTCACTAGCTATTAGAGACATGCAAATTAAGACCACAATGTGATACCATCTCACACCGATTAGAACGGTTGCCATTAAACAAACAGAAATCTACAAATGCTTGAGGGGATGTGGAGAAATTGGAACTCTTATTTATTGTTGGTGGGACTGTATAATGGTTCAGCCACTCTGGAAGTCAGTCTGGCAGTTCCTTAGAAAACTAGATATAGAGTTACTGTTCGACCCAGCAATTGCACTTCTTGGTATATACCCAGAAGATTGGAAAGCAGTGATACGAACAGATATCTGCATGCCAATGTTCATAGCAGCATTATTCACAATTGCCAAGAGATGGAAACAACCAAAATGTCCTTCAACAGATGAGTGGATAAATAAAATGTGGTATATATACACACGATGGAATACTACATGTCAGTAAGAAGGAACAATGTTGTGAAACATATGACAACAGATGAACCTTGAAGACATAATGCTGAGCTAAGTAAACCAGGCACAAAAAGAGAAATATTATATGCTACCACTAATGTGAACTTTGAAAAATGTAAAACAAATGGTTTATAATGTAGAATGTAGGGGAACTAGCAATAGCAATTAAGGAAGGGGAAACAATAATCCAAGAAGAACAGATAAGCTGTCATGCGTAAATTTAACATTCTGGGAATGCCCAGGAATGACTATGGTCTGTTAATTTCTGATGGGTATAGTAGGAACAAGTTCACAGAAATGTTGCTATATTAGGTAAATTTCTTGGGGTAGAGTAGGAACACGTTGGAAGTAAAGTAGTTATCTTAGGTTAGTTGTCTTTTTCTTACTCCCTTGTTATGGTCTCTTTGAAATGTTCTTTTATTGTATTTTTTAAATTATTTTTTTTATTTTTTTATTTTTCATACACTTGATTTAAAAAAATTAAAAAAAAAACAAGGGAAAAACACGTGAGAAAAACTTTGGCAAAATGAAAGGAAGCAATAGATATTTCCACAATAATTGTGGGAGACTTCAATACATCACTCTCTCCTATAGATAGATCAACCAGACAGAAGACCAATAAGGAAACTGAAAACCTAAACAATCTAATAAATGAATTGGGTTTAACAGACATATATAGAACATTACATCCCAAATCACCAGGATACACATTCTCCTCTAGTGCTCACAGGACTTTCTACAGAATAGATCATATCTTGGGCCATAAAGCAAGCCTCAATAAATTTATAAAGATTGAAATTATTCAAAGCACATTTTCTGATCAAAATGGAATACAATTGGAAGTTAATAATGATCAGAGACTTAGAAAATACACAAATACATGGAGGTTGAACAACACATTCCTAAACAATCAGTGGGTTAAAGAAGAAATAGCAAGAGAAATTGTTAAATATATAGAGATGAATGAAAATGAGAACACAACATATCGAAACCTGGAGGATGCAGCAAAATGGCAGAGTGAGAAATTAATAGCTCTAAATACATCAAAAAGGAAGAAACACCTAAAATTGAAGAAGTAATGGAGCAACTGAAGATGCTAGAAAATGAACACCAAACTAATCCTAAACCAAGTAGAAGAAAAGAAATAACAAGGATTAAAGCAGAAATAATTGACATAGAAAACAAAAAAAAATAATTATAGAGAATAAATGACATCAAAATTTGGTTCCTTGAGATGAACATGATTGAGAAGCCCCTAGCTAGATGGAAAAATTAAAAAGAGAGAAGACCCAACTAAAGTAATGAATGAGAGAGGTGACATTACTGCAGATACCAAAGAAATTTAAATATATAAAAGGATACTATGAACAACTGTATGTCAGCAAACTAGATAAAGTAGAGGAAATGGACAATTTCCTGGAAACATATGCACAACTCAGACTGACCAGAGAAGAAATAGAAAACTTCAACCAATCACAAGCAAAGAGATCCAATCAGTCATCAAAAACTCCTTGCAAATGAATGCCCAGAGCCAGATGGCCTCACAGGGGAATTCTACCAAAGTTTCCAAAAAGAACTGAAAGCATTCTTACTAAACCACTTTCAAAACTTTGCAGAGAATGGAACACTACATAACACATTTTATGAAGTTAGAATCACCCTAATACCAAAACCAAGTAAAGATGCTACAAGAAAGGAAAAAAACAGGTAATCTCCCTATGAATATAGATGCAAAAATTCTCAAAAAAATACATGCAAATCAAATCCAAAGACTCATTAAAAATATCATACACCATGACTGATTGGGGTTCATCCCAGGCATACAAGCATGGTTCAACATAAGAAAATCAATGTATTACAACACATTAACAAATCAAAAGGGAAAAATCAAATGATCTCAATTGATGCTGAAAAAGCATTTGACAAAATACAACATCCTTTCTTGATAAAAACACTTCAAAAGGTAGGAATTAAAGGAAACTTGCTCAAATTAATAAAGGTTATTTATGAAAACACACAGCCAGCATAGTAGTCAATGGCAAGAGACTGAAGCCTTCATTCTAAGTTCACAAATGAGACAAGGATGCCTGCTGTCACCACTGTTATTCAACATTATGTTAGAAATGCTAGCCAGAGAAATCTGGCAGGACAAAGAAATAAAAGGCATCCAAATTAGAAAGAAAGAATTAAAACTGTCATTATCTGGAGATGATAAAATCTTGTATCTAGAAAACACTGAGAAATTGATGACAGAGCTACCAGACCTAATAAACAAATTTAGCAGAGTAGCAGGATAGAAGATTAATGCACATAATTAAGTAATGTTCCTATACACTAGAAATTGTCTATCTGAAGAGACACTCAAGAAAAGGATTCCATTTTCAATAGCAACCAAAAAATCCAGTACCTAAGAATAAACTTAAACAAAGATGTAAAAGACCTATACAAAGAAAACTACATAACTTTACTGAAAGAAATAGAAAGGGACTTAAAAAGATGGAAAAATATTCCATGTTCATGGATAGGAAGGGTAAATGTTATTAAACGACAAGTCTACCCAAACTCTTCTACAGATACAATGCAATCCCTATCAAAATTTCAACAACCTACTTCACAGACTTGGAAAAACTAGTTATCAAATTTTTTTGGAAAGGGAAGATGCTTTGAATTGCTAAAAATGTTCTTACAAAGAAAAACAAAGCAGAAGAATTTCCACTCTCTGACTTTGAAGCTTATTATAAAGCCACAGTAGTCAAAACAGCATGGTACTAGCATGAGGATAGACATACTTATCAATGGAATTGAATTCACAATTCAGAGATAGGCCCCCAGATGTATGGTTGGCTGATATATGACAAGGCCCCAATAGCCACTGAACTAGGCCTAACAGTCTTTTCAAAAAATGGGGCTGGGTGAGTTGGATATACATATCCAAAAGAATGAAAGAGGACTTCTACCTCACACCCTACATGAAACAACTCAAAATGGATTAAAGACCTCAACATAAGAGACAGTACAATTAAACTCCTAGAAGATAATGTATGGAAATATCTTCAAGGCATAGTATTAGGAGGTCAATTCCTAGACCTTATACCCAAAGCACAAGCAACAAAAAAGAAAAAATAGACAAATGGGATCTCCTCAAACTTAGAAGTTTCTGTAGCTCAAAGGAATTTGTCAAAAATGTGAAGAGGCAGCCAACTCAATGGGAAAATTATTTGGAAGCCATGTATCTGATGAAAGACTGATATCTTGCATATATAAGGAAATCCTACAAGTCAATGACAATAGTACAGACAGCCCAATTATAACATGGGCAAAATGTATGAAAAGACAATTCTATGAAGAGGAAATACAGGTGTTCAAAACACAAGAAAAAATTTTCAGCCTCACTAGCTATCAGGGAGATGCAAATTAAGACCACAATGTGATACCATCTCATACCAATTAGAATAGCTGCCATTAAACAAACAGGTATCTACAAATGCTGGAGAGGATATGGAGGAATTGGTGCTCTTATTTTTGGTGGGACTGTATAATGATTCAGCCATTCTGGAATACAGTCTGGCATTTCTTTAGTAGATTAGATATAGAGGTACCCTTTGATCCATCAATTGCACTTCTTGGTATATACCTGGAAGATCTGAAAACAGTGACATGAGCAGATACCTTCATGTCAGTGCTCATAGCAGCAATATTCACAATTGCCAAGAGATGGAAACAACCCAAATGTTCTTCAACAGATGATTGCATAAACAAAATGTAGTATATACACATGATGGAATAATATGCAGCAGTAAGAAAGAACAATGTAGTGAAACATATGACAACATGGATGAACCTTGAAGACATAATGCTGAGAGAAATAATCCAGGCAGAAAAAGAGCAATATCATATTACCACTAATGTGAACACAGAAAACTGTAAAATAAATGGTTTAGAATGTTGAATATAGTGTACATAGCAATAGATGGCAAATATTGAAGAGGGCATGATAATCTAATAACATATGAGTTATTGTGGGTAAATTGAATGTTCTGGGGATGCTCAGGAATGATTAAGGTTTGTTAATTTCTGATGGGTATGGTAGGAACAAGTTCACAGAAATGTAGTCAATTTAGGTTATTCATTTTCTTATTCCTTTGCTGGGTTGTAGTCTGTATATTTTCTTGGGGTAGAGTAGAAACATCTTGGAAGTAATGTAGTTATTTTAGGGTATTTGTTTTTCCTTATTTCTTTCTTTTGGTTTTGTTTGAAAAATTTGTATTGTCTTTTATAATTTTTTGATAAAGTTAACTTTTAAAAAATGGAAAAAAATATGCAGATCCCCCCTGAGGAGCTGGGTGAAAATGCAGAGGTATTGGACTTCCTCACCTGGGTGATTTCTGATGTTCTCACAAACCTTAAGGACTGGAAGTTTAAAGTGCTGAACCCTCTATCATGGGACTTGTCCTTTAGAAGATTGTTACAGCAAAGGAGAGGCAAGCCTAGGATTGCTTATAATTGTGTCTAAGAGTGTCCCCCTAAATCCCTCTTTGTTGCTCAGATGTTGCCCTCTCCCTCCAGCTAAGCCAACTTGGCAGGTTAAATCACTGCCCTCTCCCCATACATGGGATCTTTCACCCAAGGGTGTAAATCTCCCTGACAATGCAAAATATGAATCCAGGGGAGCAATTTGGACCCAGCATCATGGGATGGGGAACATCTCCTTGACCAAAAGGGGGATGTAAAAGGAAATGAAATAAAGTATTAGTGGCTGAGAGATTCCAAACTGAGTGAGAGGTCACTCTGGTGGGCACTCATATGCACAATATAGATAACTCTTTTTATGTTTTAATGAATTGGAATAACTAGAAGTAAATACCTGAAACTATCAAACTACAACTCAGTAGCCTTGAAGCTTGAAGATGATTGTATAACAATATAGCTTACAAGGGGTGACAATATGATTGTAAAAGCCTTGTGGATCACACTACCCTTTATTCAGTGTGTGGATGGATGAGCAGAAAAATGGGGGCAAAAAACTAAAGGAAAAATAGGACAGAAGGGGGGATATTTGGGTGTTCATTTTTTGCTCTTATTTTTTCGTTTTTATTTTCACTTTTTCTGGTAAAAGGGAAATGTTCAAAACATAGATTGGGGTGATTAATGAACCACTATATGACGCTAATGTGAGCAATTGATTGTATACTTTGGATGATTGTATAGTGTGTGAATAAATCTTGATAAAAAGTCTTATAAGAAAAAAATAGAGGCAACTAGCCAATTGACCAAGATGGCAATGTGAGATGTGCCAGCATTCCTTCCCCCAACAGAATCTTTGAAAAACTGTCAAGATTCTCATCTTCCTCAGAACCCCAGAATAGAGTTACAGGGACTCAATAACTGAGCAAATTCTGAATCAAGAAAACACAACCAGTACAAGGTAAAAAGTGCTCCTAGTACCCTGGCTGGCGCTATCACTTCCCAGGATAGATATGGAGTCAGTCTGTGCTTTCAGTCTAGATTTCTGGCACATTCAAGAGGGAGTAAAGTAAACCCAATATCCAATCTGGGTTGTTTGTATTTCTATGACTATCAAGTGGCAGTTTTAAAGACTGTACCAGGACACTCATCTCTGGCTTGCCATCCAGATAGTGCACTGGAAACAGAAGCAGCTTCCAGAATGCTTAATCAGCATAAGCAACAATAAAATTAAACTGGCCTGGGGCTAAGGTTTACAGAATTTAGAGCACAGGAGGGAAGGAAAATCTATTTATTGGTGAGGGAAGAAAATTCAGACTCCTGAAATGGGGAGAATTCCTAAGGTCAGGACCATAGGACCAAGATAAGAAGCATACTCAGAAAAGACAGGAGAGGACCCTGTGCTTTGGTCTAAGGCTGAACTTCTTGTTATGAGGGCTAAATTCTGAAGGAAAACACCAACCATCACAAACATAACTTGCAATGGCAGTAAAATAGGTTCTTTGCTTTGATTTCTTTGTTTTTGTTATATCATAGCATTCAAGGAAATCTGTGTCATAAGAGTTCAAGAACTAAACTCCACAATTAACACACTAAAATATTCAAGTGTACAATATGCAACAAAACAAAGAGACAGGAAATAATAGTCATTCCAAATGAAGAAAATAATGCATCAGAAACAATCCATGAAGGAAACTAGGCTTTGGACATACCAAAGACTTTATTGTTGTTGCTATTTTTTATTCAATTTTACCTATATTCACATACAATACAATCATCAAAATTGTACAATCTATTGTTCACAGTACCATCATATACTTGTACATTGATCACCCCAATCTATTTTTTGAACCTTTTCCTTGTACCATAAAAATTGAAAATAAGAATAAAAAATAAAAGTAAGGAATACCCCAAAAGTACCCTTTACAACTTATTTTTAATTTAGTTTTTAGTCCCCATTATACTACTCATCAAACCATACACTGGATAGAGGGAGTGTGATATACAAGGCTTTCACAAGCATACTGTCACCTCTTGTAGTCTACACTGCTATAAAATCATCAAGAGTCAAGGCTACTTTGTTGCAGTTTGACAGCTTCAGGTACTTACTTCTAGCTATTCCAATGCATTGAAACAAAAAAGTGATATCTATGTAGTGCATAAGAATGCCTACCAGAGTGCTCTCTCAACTTCATTTGGAAACAGCCACTGAAATGTTATTTCATTGCATTTTGCATCCCCCATTTTGGTCAAGAAGAAGTTCTCAATCCCACAATGTCAGGTCCAGATTTATCACCTGGAGTCATATCCTGTATTGCCAAGGAGATTTACACCCCTGGAAGTCAGATCCCACATAGGGGGGACAGCAGTGGGTTCACCTGCTGAATTGACTTGGCTGGGGGCGGGGAGAGAGAGAGAGAGCCACATCTGAGCAACAAAGAGGTACTTAGGTTGTGACATTAAGAAGCCTGTTGCTGCAAACAAGAAGCTAGGCCTGCCTATAATTGTGCCTAAGAGTCTCCCCTGAATCCCTCTTTGTTGCTCAGATGTGACCCTCTCTCTCTAAACCACCCTGGCAGGTGATCTCACTATTATTGTGTTTTTTTGCTTTTTTTGCTGCCTATCTCCCCTCCATCAGGCTGAGAGCTCCCAGGTTCTCCAGTGTCTGGTCTCAGTTTATCTATGGTTGGAGTTTGTTAATCAGTGCTGCAACTGAAGTTCTCCCTCCTGGTTCCCAGGACTGACAGCCCTTCCTCACAAAACCAGCAGCAAAACCATCTGTTGTGCCTGGCAGGGAGGGACATGAGCCCCTAGCCATGAAAACATACAGATTTTGCTGATCTCAGCAGCTCCACACATTCATTATTGTATGAAATATGTCTAAACTCAATTTCCTTTGCAGTGTCTGGTCCACATAGTTCCTGGCTATCTACCAACTGCCCCATGGGAGTAACTAAAACCCACACCTCACCACTGCCATCTTACCCCACCCTCCCCTATACCAAAGACTTTTAAGAAATGATCTGAAATATGCTCCAACAGCTGAAGAAAATATAGAGGAAAAATCTAAAGGATATCAGGAAAATTATATGTAAACAAAATGAGAATAATTAGAAAGATGTAGATATTATCAAAAGTAAACCAACAGAGCTGAAGTCCATAATAACTTAAATTAAAAATTCTCTACAGTGGTTCAGTAGTCAATTGAAAGTGGCCATGGAAAGAATCAATGAGCAACAAAAAAATTGACATTATTATGGCTGAGGAACAGAAAGAATAAAGGAATAGAGAGATGTGAACAAAGCCTAAGAAGCATCTGGAATACTATCAAGTACACAAATATACACATTATAGGAATCCCAGAAGAAGAGAAAACTGGTCAAATGTATATTTGGAGAAATAATGGCAGAAAACATCCCAAATTCAATGAGAAATATTAAATACATTTTTAAGAATCCAACAAACACCAAAAAGTATAAATTCTAAGAGATCCATGTCCAGACACATCATAATCAAACTGTTATATGTCAAAGAAAAAGAATATTTAAAATTGCAACAGAGAAGCAACATGTCATGCACAAGGGAGCCCCGATAAGACCAAGTGCCAATTTCTTCTCAGAAACCATGGAGGCAAGAATACCATGGGAAAAAATATTTATAAAGTGCTGAGAAAAAATAATTATCAGTCAACAATTTAATATCCAGAGAAACTATATTTCAAAACAAAGGGAGAGATTTACACATTCCCAGGTAACAAAAACTGAGGGAGTTCTTTACTAGTCACACTGCTCTACAAGCAGTGATAAAGGGAGTAGTTCCGACTGAAGGGAAAGGGCACTAGAAAAGATGATTGAAGCAGCATAATGATATAAAGATCTCCAATAAAGGTAACCATCACTAGATTATATATTTTTGGTATGTAACCACACATACAGGATACACAAGGCAAATGCATTAAAGTAATGATAAATGTATGATTTTGGTTGTAATTTGTGACAAGAACCCCATAAAAGGAGGGATGTAGGAGTTATTATATGATATTAAAGTTAAATTGATACCAAATCTGAAGAGATTATAGATTTAGGATATTAAATTAAATGCCATGATAATCACATAAAAATCAGGAAAGTAAGCAAAATGGAAATGAGAATGGCTCCTAAATATTTCACTACAAAAGTCAACTGAATACAAAAGGAAGCAGTAATGAAAAAAACTGAGGAACAGAAAGATATAAGACTTACAAAAAGCAAATAGGAAAGTTGTAGAAAAGCTGCATTATCAGTAGTTACTTTTAAAGTAAATAGTTTAAATTCCCCATCAAAAGGCAGAATGGATTTAAAAAAGCATCATGTAACAATATGCTGTTTACAAGAGGATCACTGCGCAAGTACTGGGCCCCCAAGTGTCTTGAAGACTGCACACAACAGTTTGCTTGATCTAGGACAGTTAAGGTTTGACCTATTCTCCTTGTAATATCAGGTGTTAAATGTAATCTATACCCAAAGCTATCTCCTCTCTGAGACTCCCTGAGATACTGTTATCTACAAGATAACCTATACTTCTCTCTTCTTCCCTGTTGATTACAGTCAACACCTCCCTACTTTGAAGGACCCCCCTGCTCCTGCCTTATGTTCATATACCTATTGGAATGTCAAGCCCTTGTAGCAGCCTATTCAGCCCTCTGAAAGTGAGGACTATTTCCACATTGAGCTCTGAACTCATCAGTATTCAAAGCAGCTCCTGAATCCATTCAGAGAATCCCCTGAATTCAGGGCAACATGACTTGACTTCCCCACCCATAATAAAAGCTCATACCTCAGAACATGTCTGGAGCTTTCTTTAGTCATTTGGCTACAAGAGCCATCTTAGGCTGTGACAACTGGTGAGCCAGCCAGGAGACTAAAGAAATCCTAGCCACTGATGAGTTGAACTTGGGGAAGGGAAAGAGGAAGTCCCTGTGTAGGATAACAAGGTGGCCTGTAACATCCTTTTGGGTGGAGTGTCTACCCTCCTAGATGAATGGGGTCTGCCAAGGGAGTATGGAGATGCATATAACTCTCTGGCTGGACTAATAGCCCTCCTGCAACAGGCTGCAGGACTAGTAGGATTTCATGTGGAAAAGGAAAGCCTCCAGTCTGCTGCTACAGTAACCTGGCCACTTTTGGGAGCTGTGTGTGCAGCTACAGAAAAGGTCTTAATAGCTGATACAGCAGTCTGCTAAAAGAATTGAAGTTGGAAAGGGATATGCAATTGACACAAGAAGAATTTGAAGATGCTCTGGACAAAAGTCTAAAAATACTGGCAAGCCAGTACTCTAGAGTAAGAGGCCATAAGCTGCCCAAAGGGCAAGTTAAGCATACCCTAGCTTTCCCTGACCCTAAAGTGTGGGACCATATTGATTTCTCATCAAAAGTTGATGAACCCCTATCTGACTGAGAAATTAAAACTAAGGAGAGTAAGCATGTGCATCCTCTGATCAAACAAAAATTGCCTTCCCCAGATGTACTTGTCAATATATCAGTATAAATTACCAGGGTCATTTAATAGCCATGTCTGGCCAATGGAAAAAAATAATGGTACTTGACAAATGGCTATTAATTATATTGAACTTAATTTAATAACTTCTTTGTTTACAGCTGTGTCAAATATAGCTGCCTTGTTGCAGGATATGAGTACTCAGTTAAGCCAGTGCCACTTTGTGTTAAACCTTGCTAAAGTTAATTTTAGGGTTTTAGATCCCTCCAGCCAGACTGCATCCACCTTGACATGGGAAACCAACAATGGGCATTTACTGTTCTTCCACAAAGATGCCTCCACAGTCCCACCATCTGCCATGGACTGGTAGCACAAGATTTAAAGAAAAGGGCACCCCATATGTTTCACTATAATGATGATATGCTATACAGCAATTCTTTTCCAGAAATAGAAATTTCCACAAGCACAATGGTGACCCACACTGAAAGTTGAGGATAGGTGATAAAGCAAGCTTTGAAAGTGTGGACATTCTATCAAGTTCTTGAGTATTGTATGGTTGGGTAAAACTAAAGCTATTCCTTTAACTGTTGTTAAAATACAAAGTTATTCTATACTGCTAACTCCTAAAAAATTAATTGCTTTTCATGGTTTATTAGTTTATTGGAAACTGTTTATACTCTATTTAAAAATTTTAGAACATTTGTACCCCCTAATTAGAAAAGGAAAAGCATGGGAATGGGATTTTCCATGATAGGCTATGATTATAAAAGCTAAGCAAACTATCACACAATACAGGATTTAAGGCAGAGGACCCTGATATATTCTGTGAATTGGATGTGGCCAGTGCTGATATTGGCTTTGTGTGTGATTTGTGACAAAGGCAACAGGCTAAAGGTGTAACTTTTAGATTCTTATCCCAACTTTGGAAGGACACAGGACTCAGATATAGCCCTTTGGAAAAGCAATTATGCACAGCTTATAATTCTAATTTACAAGTCAAAGTTCTAACTCCAAGGTGCCCAGTGACCATACCCATACAGAGGTGAACACAGGAGACTATAAATAAACCCCATTTGAGGAGTTCTTAGCTAAGCACACTGGCAAAATAGAAAGCCTATGTCCTACAATGCTGTATTGTTAACAGTAGCCCTTTGAGTGCAGAGATGCATAAAATTTTAGGGCCTATCTCCCATCTGGAAGAGCAGCATGCCCTGCCTCATGTTGATCCTCCTGAGGTGACTCCTCCCATGCCCTTCATTGACAGACACAGGAGTATACCCAACTTTCCATGGTATCCTGACAGATTGGCATTTGGACAACATGCTACCTGGACAGCTGTGACTGTCCAGCCAAGTACTGACATCATCTGCAGGGAGACTGCAACTTTGCAAAGCAGCCAGTGGGCTGCTTTGTGGGATGTATGGATGGTAATTGTCCATGAACCAGAAGATACATGAACTGTCTGTCCAGATAATTGGGCCATATATTGAAGCCTGACTGTATGGATGGTCATGTGGAAGCAGGAGCAATGGACAGTGGTCAACCACTCCCTATGGGGGAAGGAACTGTAGGAAGACATCTGGATTGACTGTCAGAAATATAAGGTAACTGTTTTCAATATATCTGCCTATAATGTTAACTCATTACCAGGTAATGCAGAAGTAGATGCCCTAATGTAATTCTGCAGCCTAACACCAACAATACATGAGGTGACTGAATTGCTGCATTGGAAAACCAAGCACTGAGAGTACCAGACCCCATGGAAGCTGGCATGGCAGTTTCAGCCACCTATCACCTGGCAAGAGTTAAAAGGAATAGAGGATGCTAGACCCTCCTGCTTGCTGCAATGGCCCAGAATGCCTCCTCACCAACTTGGACCCATCTGCCAAGACTGGATCCCTCTCACCTGGTGGCAAGTATACTATATTTGTCCAATTCCTTGGTCCAAAGGGGCAAAACATGCCTTCACCACCTAGATATGACTATGAGACTGCTGCTGGCATTCCCAGTGGGCAAGATCAACTAAAGAGCTACCATATGTAAGTTAGAAAAATTAGTGCTTTTGTCATGGTCCCAGAAACATGTGGACAGCAATAGGGGGAACCCCTTCACTAGGCAATTAACCCAGGCCTAGACTACAGAACTTAATACCCTTTGGATGTTTCACTTGCCCTATAATCCCACAGCAGCTGGGTTAATTGAAAGAATGAATGGCCTTTTAAAGGAACACTTAAAGGATGATAGAAACTCCTTACAACAATGGACTCATTGACTGTACCAGCATTAACTGCAGGCACAAAACAGCAGCTCCTGCTCCTGTGGAAATGATAACCATGGGGCCCATGCAGTCCTTACAAATTCAAATAAGGGGGCCAGCTGCTCTCAACCAGCAGTGAGGCAGTGATAATAATCTGCTCTTGCCTGTGCCACAAACACTAGAAATTGGGAAAATAAGGTCAATTGTTCTGGTTCTGACCTTGCAGACATGTTGGTTGAGAATTCTAAGCCCATGAAGTATTTGGCCAAAGGTTATTTGTATTTCCTATCTGGGACCTCAAACCCCCAAGGAACTGCATGCACAACTTTGCAACACCAAACTAACTGTAGATCTCTGAAGGGAAGGGATCCCTGCAGGGGGAGAAAATATGGCATTTAAAACCCCCTCACCTGGAATTCTTCTATCTACTAATGAAAACTGAGCTTATATATTGTTCCTATATGTGCTATTAATTCTTGTTAAAAAATTTATATTACTGTTTTGATAATGCATTAACTAAAGTGTATTAATTATTTAGCATTATTCTAACAAATTTAAATTTTAGTGGTAATTGTATGTGCTTGAAAACAGTTTCTGAAATTATTTTGGTAACTTAAGTATAAGAGGCATAAAGGATGTTTTGTATTAAAAGGAAAAGGAAAGTAGTTTTGTCCCAGATGACTGGTTGTTTCAGAATGAAGAAAAAGGAAATTAGGGCAAAACCTGTATGGGTATAGAAAGTTGCAGAAAGTGTGGAAAGGGAAATTTATATCTGTGATCAAAGTAAGGAAATGTTAAATCTAGATATGGAATAAAGCAGACTGCCTGGTAGTTTTATCCTTTAGCTATTTTAGCCCCAGGTGGTGCCACCCTAGTAACTGAAGAATATATAGCTGCTTTAGCTAGCCACACCATTCAAGCACTCAGTGTGTGGAACTTCTAGCAGTGCAGCTGGTTGTTCACTTTGCTTGGAAGGAGAACTGGCCAGAGGTTCATTTGTATACTGATTCATGGGCTGTTGCTAATGGTTTGGCTGGATGGTCAGGGAATTTGATGGAACATGATTGGAAAATTGGTGACAAGTCTGGAGAAGAGGTATGTGGATAGACATATATGAGTGGGCAAAAACCATGAAGATTTTTGTTTCCCATGAGAATGCTCACTACAGGGGGACTCCAGCAGAAGATTTTAATAATCCAGTAGATAAGATCACCCATTTTGTGGATACCAATCAGCCTCTTTCCCTACCCACTCCTGTTATTGCCCAGTGAGCTCATGAAAAAAGTAGTCATGGTGATAGGGATGGAGGTTAGGCAAGATCTAAGCAACCTGGACTTCCACTCACCAAGGCTGGCCTGTCCACAGCCACTGCTGATTTCCCAATCTTCCAGCAGCAGAGATCCACATTCAGTCCCCAATATGGCACCATTCCCCAAGGTGATCAGCCTGCTACCTGGTGGCAGGTAAGTTACATTGGACCACTTCCTTCATAGAAGTGGCAGCAATTTATTCTCACTGGAATAGATACATACTCCAGATATGGGTTTTCTTTCCCTACACACAATGCTTCTGCCAAAACTACCATCTGTGGATTTACAGAATGCCTTATCCACCATCACCATGTTCCACACTGTGTTGCTTCTACCAAGAAACTGACTTCACAGCAAATGAAGTAAAGGAATTGGCACATGATCATGAAATTATCTTGTCTTACCATGTTCCCCATCATCCAGAGGCACCTGGGTTGATAGAACAGTGGAAAGGCCTGTTGAAGTCTCAATTTTGGTACCAACTAGGTGGCAATGCCTTGCAGGGCTGGGACAGTGTTGTCCAGGAGGCTGTGTATGCTCTGAATCAGTGTCCACTCTATGGCGCTGTTTCTCCCATAGCCAGGATTCATGGCCCAGGAATCAAGGCATGGAAACAGGAGTGGCACCACTTACTATCACTCTTAGTAATCCACTAGGAAAATTTTTGCTTTCTGTCCCTGAAAGTTTAAACTCTGCTGGTTTAAATTCTTAGTTCCAGAAGGAGGAGTGCTTCCACCAGGAAACACAACAATAACTCCATTGAACTGGAAGTTAAGACTGTCACCTGGCCACTTTGGTCTTCTTATGCCTCTGAATCAACAGACAAGGAAGGGGACTACTGTACTGGCTGGGGTGATTGATCTTGACTATTAAGGGGCAATAGCACTGCAACTACACAATGGAGGTAAAAAAGACTTTTCCTGGAATACAGAAGATCCCCTAGGGCATCTCTTAATACTAACATTCCCTGTGATTGAAGTCAATGGAAAGCTGCAACTCCCAATCCAGGCAGGACTACCAATGGCCAAGAAGGTTCAGGAATGAAGATTTGGTTCACCCCACCAGGCAATGAACCACAGCCAGCTGAAGTGCTTGCTGAGGGGAAGGGGAAAATGGAATGGTTAGTGGAAGAAGGCATTGATAAATATAAACTATGACTATGTGACCAGTTGCAGAAATGAGGACAACAATAACATGAATGTTTCCTCCTTGTTTTGCTATAAGTATGTTTGTGTTTATCTGTAAAGCATTTACCTTTGTTTTCTTCTCTATCTTATCCCCATATCATATGCCATAAGCTGCATTGTTCATTTTGCAGTATTTAAAGTTAAAAGAAATCAATTTTAAGAGTTAATGTCACTGAAGGATTTGCACCCTATTCTGGAGAGATTTAGTGCATTTCTGATTGTATGCAGGACAGCAGAGTATTGTTAGCCAAAATATATGTCTGTTATTATTTTCAACTTAGAGATAAAGTATAGTTTAAGTTGATGTGTAAACTGCCAAGTTGACAGTGGGTCAACTGTCATGGTTAGGTTCATGTCAACTTGGCCAGGTGATGCTGTCCAGATGTCTGGTCAAGCAAGCACTGGCCTAACTGTTACTGCATGGACATTTGTGGCTGGTTAATAAACTAGAAGGCTGGTTTATTAAATCATCAGTCAATTGGCTGCACTGTGAATGTTTACATCAATGAAGGATGTGTCTTCTTCCACAATGACAGAATTTAATCAGATGGACTTAGTCCAATCAATTGAAGACTTTTAAGTTAAACAGATAGAGTAACTCCACTTCTTTGGCTAACCAGTGAGGCATTTCCTGAGTAGTTCATTGGAGTTGCCAGTTTGTCCCTGAGGAGTTCATTGAACATGTTCATTGATATTGCCAGTTTGCTGCCTGAGGAGTTCATCAAACATCTTCATTGGTGTTGCCATTTTGCTGCCTGCCCTATGAAATTTGGACTCATGCATACCCACAGTTGCATGAGAAACTTTTATAAAATCTTATATTTAGATATCTTTTGTTGATTCTACTTCCCTAGATAACCCTAACCATACAGTATGTTATCCAATAGCTATGGAATAAATTAGAAATTAATACAAGAAGCAACAAAGGGAAATAACCAAATATATGGACATTAAAATAATACACACTCTTAATGAGACAATTCTTCAAAGAATACAGAAGGAAAATAGGAAATACTTTAATATGAATGAAAAAGAAAGGACAAAAACAAAATTTATGAAATGCAGCAAAGGCATTGCTCAGAGGGAAATATATAACTCTAAGTGCTTATACTTTAAAAGACTAAAGATCTCCAGTTACCTATCTCACACCTAGAAGAAATAGAGAAATATGGGCAATTAAACCTAAAGGGAGCAGAAAAAAGTAAACAATAAAGATTAGAGGGGAGATAACTGAAATTGAGAATAGAAAAATAATAGAGAATCAATGAAAGCAAACTTTAGTTCTTTGAAAATACCAATAAAATTGACAAATATTAGACTCACAAAGAAAAACAGAAGATGCAAATAACAAAAATCAGAAAAAGTGGATGAGGATATTAAGAACTGTAGGCTAACAAATTAGATAAATGAAATGGACAAATTCACCCAACACTCTAATTTCCTAAATGGATTCAAAAATAGAAAATCTCAAAAGACCAAAAAGAAGTAAAGAGTGAATCAATATCAAAAATCTCCCAATGAACAGATAATAAAAAATATATTTACACCCTCCCCTTCCCCAGCCCCAAGGATCTGGGGGAAGGTGCAGATGTGTTGGACATCCTCACCTGGACTGGTGTTGATGTTGTCACACACATTGGGACTGGTGGTTTGATGCACTGAACCCTCGATCATGGGACTTGCCCTTATGAAGCTCGTTACTGCAAAGGAGAGTCTAAACTTGCATATAATTGTGCCTAAGAGTCTTCCCCTGAGTACCTCTTTGTTGCTCAGATGTGGCCCTCTCTCTCTCTAACTGAGCCATCTCGACAGGTGAACTTGCTGCCCTTCCCCCTACATGGGACCCAATTCCCAGGGTTGTAAATCTCCCTGGCAATGCAGAATATGACTCCCAGGGATGAATGTGGACCTGGCATCATGGGACTGAGAGTATCGTCTTGACAAAAAGGGGGATGCAAAATGAGACAAAATAGTTTCAGTGGCTGAGAGATTTCAAATGGAGTCGAGAGGTCACTCTGGTGGACATTCTTATGCACTATATAGGTAACATATCTTAGGTATTAGTGTATTGGAATAGCTAGAAGTAAATACCTGAAACTACCAAACTCCAACTCAGCAGTCTGGACTCCTGAAGACAATTATATAATAATGTAGATTACAAGGGGTGACAGTGTGATTGTGAAGACCTTGTGGATCACACCCCCTTTATCTAGTGTATGGATGAGTAGAAAAATGGGGATAAAAACTAAAGGACAAATGGGGTGGGATGGGGGGCTG
>KN189800.1:145279-176505 GCA_000164785.2 Choloepus hoffmanni
GGTTCTTTCTGATGTAAGGAAAATGTTCAAAGATAGATTGTGGTGATGAATGCATAACTATGTTATCATACGGTGGACAGTGGATTGTATACCATGGATGATTATATGGTGTGTGAATGTATTTCAATAAAACTGAATTTAATAAAAAAAAGGGAAAAAATCTCCCAATGAAATAAAGTTTAAGGCCATATGGCTTCACCAATGAATTAAGAAGACATAACTCCAAGCAAAATATACAAATAGCCAATAGTACCTGAAAAAATGCTCAACATCTTTGGTTATCAGAGAAATGCAAGTCAAAGCAACAATGAGATACCACCTCACACCCATGGCTATTACTACCAAAACAACAAATATTATTGGCAAGAATACAAACAAATACAAATCTTGTACATTGTTGTTAGCTTTGTAAAATGGTGTAAACACTGTGAAAATCAGTCACACACTTACTCAGAAATTTGAAAACAGATTTACCACATGTTCTAGTTTGCTAATGCTGCTGGGATGCTAAACAAAAGAGACGGATTGGCTTTTATAAAAGGGGGATTATTTGGTTACACAGTTACAGTCTTAAGGCCATAAAGTGTCCAAGGTAACACATCAGCAATCAGGTACCTTCACTGGAGGATGACCAATGGTGTCTGGAAAACCTCTGTTAGCTGGGAAGGCACACGGCTGGCATCTGCTCCAAAGTTCTGGTTTCAAAATGACTTTCTCCCATGATGTTCCTCTCTAGGCTACAGTTCCTCAAAAAATGTCACTCTTAGTTGCACTTGGAATATTTTTCCTCTCTCAACTTCTCTGGAGCAAAAGTCTGCTTTCAACTGCCATTTTCAAACTGTCTCTCATCTGCAGCTCCTGTGCTTTCTTCAAAGTGTCCCTCTTGGCTTTAGCAAGCTGGATCCTTCTGTTTGAGCTTATATACTACTCCAGTAATCAAGCCCCACACTGAATGGGTGGGGCCACAACTCCATGGAAATTATCTCATCAGAGTTATCACCTACAGTTTGGTGGGGCCCGTCTCCATGGAAACACTCAAAGAATTCCAATCTAATCAGCACTAAAATCTGCCCCACAAGATTGCATCAAAGATAATGGCATTTGGGGGACATAATATATTCAAACTGGCACACCATATGATGCAGCAATCCCACTTCTTGGAATATACCCAAAAGAACCAAAGACAGGCTGGAACACCAATGTTTAGAGCAACATTGTTCAAAGTAGAAAAGAGGTGGAAGCAATCCAAGTGTTCAAGAACAGATGGATGTATATAAAATGTGGTGATCTCAAAATGGAATATTATTTAGCTGTAAAAGGAATGAAGTTCTGATACATAGTACAAAATGGATAAACTAGAAGATTTCACATAGAGTGAAATAAGTCAGACACATAGAGACAGAAGTATGATTTCATTTATTCTTAAAAACTGGAATATGCAAGTTCAGAGACAGAAAGTAGATGACAGCTTACCTGCTTCCGAGTGGAGGAGGAATGGGGAGTTAATGCATAATGGGTACATGGTTTCTGTTTAGGGTCACAGGAAAGTTCTAGTAATGGATGGTGAAGAACATAGCACAGCATTGTGAATATATTCATCCTACTGAATTGTATGCTTGGGAGTAGATGAAATGAGAAAATCTATGTTGTATATATGTTGCCACAACTAACAAAAGAGCAGTTAAAGAATCAATGACAATTAAATGCAATACATGATACTAGATGGGATCTAATAATGGAGAAGAAAAGACTCAAAATGATATTATAGGGACATTCAGAAAAAATGGAATACAGGTTACATATTATAGCAATATTAAATTTTTAAAGGTGATAACTACTTCAGGCAGTTACACAGTGAATATTCATGTTTTAAGGAAATGTAGATGGAAGTACTGTGTTCAAGGAGCAGACCATTGTGTGTCCAATCTACTCAAATGTTTAGAAAATAGATGGATGGATGGATGGATGTTGTGATGGTTAGGTTCATGTGGTCAATTTGGCCAGGTGATGGTGCCCAGGTGCCTGGTCAAACAAGCACTTGCCTAACTTACTGACAGGACATTTGTGGCTGGTTAATAAACCAGATGATGGTTTATAAAATCATCAATCAATTGACTGCACCTGTGACAGATTACATCAACAAAGGGTGTGACTTCTGCAATGAGGTATTTCAATCAGCTGGATTTAATCCAATCAGTTGAAGACTTTTAAAGGAGAAAGAGAGTGAACCTTTACTTCTTCTTCAGCTAGCCAGCATCTCCTGAGTTCATCAAACACCTTCACTGCAGTTGCCAATTCTCTGCTTGCCCTATGTAATTTGAAATTGGGCATACTGCCCTATGGAATTTGGACTTGTGCGCCCCACATTTCTCTTGTTGGTTCTGTTTCCAGAGACAGCCATAACTAATACAGCTTGGTACTGTGAGTGGTTCTTGAGAAACAGAATCTTAAAATGTGTTTTTTACAATTGGTTTTCTACTTTGATTTGATTCAAAGGCACTAATGACTTTATTTCCAATAATCAAGATGGCAAAGACAGTCAATGGCATGTGTTGGCAATAGAGTTATGCAAAATATCAACATCTGATTCTCCTAATCATACTTCTGTACACCTTAACAGTTTTGTGGAGTTAAGAGGTATAATGATCTTGGTTTGTTGTTCTTAGATACACTGGATAAAGCTATAAGAGAAAGGGATGAGCTAAAAGGCTTCAAATTTGAAACCTAAACAACATATGACAGATGTAAACATTTCTATGTGTGCCCTGAAAGAAAACTTTATTGCCTGTGGCTGCAGACTTAAAATTTCTGAAAACCAGACCCAGAGTCTCATTGTTTGAGTGGAAGATTTACAACCGAAACTAAAACCTCAACCTCACTGAGTGTGTGCTGTTAAACTAAAGGCATTGATTGGAAAAGAATGGGATCCTGAAACCATGGATGGGGACATATGGATTGATAATAATGGCAGTGAAGACATTGGAAACCTAGATTCTGCTGAGACATTGCTAGATATACCTGTAGTGGTCTCCTCTGAAAAAACAGCCTGCCCACCTCCAGTCTGCTCTGACAAGCCTGCCATCCAATCTCCACCTAAAGATATTAACTCTTCAGTGCCTGCTAAACATGGAAACACCTCCCATGAGGAAGCAGCCCTCACTACACTGTATCAAGAGTTTAATCCTATGTCACAGGATTAAAATGGAACAAAATGTTCTGGAGTAATTGGCTTAAGGTATACTTCTAATTCTTTTCATGTCCTAACACCACCACCATTCTTTTCTTCAAGACCTATAGCTAGACTGAAGTCCCAGCATGCCCACAAGAGTCAGGTATGAGGTATGACCAATGAGAAATTATGCTATACTCTAAAAGACCTGCATGAGTTTTCCAACTTATATAGACCAAAATCAGGGGAATATGTGTGGGAATGGATATTTAGGGTGCAGGACAATGATTGAAGGAATATAAAATTGGATCATACTAAATTTTTTGGTATGGGCCCACTTAGAGATTCTGCATTCAATGTTGTAGCTCAAGGGGTTAGAAAGGCACTAACAGTTTGCTTGGGTGGTTGGCTTAAATATGAATCAAAAAGTGTCTGACACTACCTGAAATCAAAATTCCAAAACTGCCCTGGTAAATTGTAGAGGAAGGGATTCAAAGGCTTAGAAAGATTTGAATGTTAGAGTGGATTTATCAAGGAAGACTTGTTCACTCACCCCTGGAATATCCAGAAGACACACATTTTACAAGGACTGCAAGGAAAAAATCTATGAGCCTAGCTACATCATCCCTAAAGAGCTTTGTAGTTACCCTTCTCTGTAGGTCAGCTATCGTGTGAACTGCTGAAACTGAGATGGAATCCTTAAACACAATGGGAATAATCAGATCCTGACTTGGAAGAAGCCTCATGGCAGCAGTTAATCACTAAAGACAAGGTGGGCATGGCAACCATAAAGAAAATAAGGTTTAAAGCAGCAGTCAAAATATCCTGACTCACAGAGACTTATTGCATTGACTAGTAGATCATGGAGTACCTAGAAAAAAAATAGGACAGTCTACTAAATACTCCTTTGATATGCATAAGTAGAAGAATTCTAGGTCAAGTGAACAAAAGTCTAACTTGAATTACAAAAACAGAGTCACACACATGCCAAAGGAATTTGGGCAAAGAATAAAAAATATATTTACAGCCTCCACCCCGAACCCCAAGGAGATGGGGGAAGGGGTAGAAGTGTTGGACTTCCTCATTTGGACTGGTGTTGATGTCACAAACATTGGGACTGGCAGACTGATGTGCCGAGCCCTTGATCTTGGGACTTGCCCTTAAGAAGCTCATTACTGCAAAGGAGAGGCTAAACTTGCATATAAGTGTGCCTAAGAGTCACCCCTGAGTACCTCTTTGTTGCTCAGATGTGGCCCTCCCTCTCTCTAACTAAGCCACCTTGGCAGGTGAACTCACTGCCCTCCCCCCTATGTGGGACCCGACTCCCAGGGGTGTAAATCTCCCTGGCAATGCAGGATATGACTCCCGGGGATGAATCTGGACCCAGCATCATGGGATTGAGAATATCTTTTTGAACAAAAGGGGGATGCAAAATGAGATGAAATAGTTTCAGTAGCTGAGAGATTTCAAATGGTGTCAAGAGGTCACTCAGGTGGACATTCTTATGCACTGTATAGATGACACCTCTTAGGTTTTAATGTATTGGAATAGCTAGAAGTAAATACCTGAAACTACCAAACTCCAACCCAGTAGTCTGGACTCCTGAAGACAATTATATAATAATGTAGAATACAAGGGGTGACAGTGTGATTGTGAAAACCTTGTGGATCACACTCCCTTTATCGAGTGTATGGAGGGATGATTAGAAAAATGGGGGTAAAAACTAAATGACAAATAGGGTGGGATGGGGAGATAGTTTGGGTGTTCTTTTTTACTTTTATTTTTATTTTTATTCTGATTCTTTCTGATGTAAGGAAAATGTTCAGAAGTAGACTGTGGTGATGAATGCATAACTATATGATCTTACTGTGAACAGTTGATTGTATACCACAGATGATTGTATGGTATGTGAATATATTTCAATAAAACTGGATTTAAAAAAGAACAGAGTCACAACCCCTTAATCAATTCACAGACTTGAGATAGTTTACAGACCTAGAGCCCATTGAATGAGGGAAGGCTGTGTGCCCTTGGGGAAGGACTCTGTTACACTGCTAAAAATTTAGATTGTCTTCCTCCCAGCCTTCCCCAAAGGGTACCTAAGGCCTTTTACCAGGGTAACTGTGCACTGGAGAAAAGGAAATGATCACATATCTCAGGGATTATTAAACACTGGCTCAGAAGTGGCATTAATTCCAGTCCACAAGTCAGAGTATGGGCTAATGGAGGTCAGATGATTTATGCAGTTTTAGCTCAGGTCCATCTTACATTGGGTCCAGTTGGTCCATGGACCAACTCTGTGTTTATTTCACTAGTTCCAGAATGAATAATTGGAATAGACATGCTCAGCAACTGGCAGAAACCCACATGGGTTGCATAACTTGTGGAGTGAGGGCTATTAAGGTAGGAAAGATCAAATGGAAGTCTCTAGAACTGCCCTTGCCTAGCAAAATAGTAAGCCAGAAGCAATATTGGATTCCTGGATGGATTGCAGAGATTAATTCCACTCAAGGATTTGAAGGACACAGGGGTGGTGATTCCCACCACATCCCCATTCAACTCTGTCTTTGGCCTGTGCAGAAAACAGATGGTTCTTGGAGGATGCCAGTGGGTTATTGTCAGCTTAACCAGGTGGTGACTCCAATTGCAGCTGCTGTTCCAGAAATGGTATCATTGCTTGAGCAAATCAACACATCCCCTTGTACCTGATATGCAGCTATTGATCTGGCAAATGCTTTTATCTTAATAGCTGTTAGTAAGGACCACCAGAAACAGTTGGCATTCAGCTAGCAAGACCAGTAGTATACATTCACTGTGCTACCTCAGGAGTATAACAACTCTCCAGCCCTATGTCATAATATTGTCTGCAGGGATCTTGATCATTTATTCCTACCACAAGACATTACACTGGTCCATTATATTGATACCATGTTGATTGGACCTAGTGAGCAAGAAGTAGCAACTACTCTAAATTTGGTGGTAAGGCATTTTTGTATCAAGGATGGGAGATAAATTCAACAAAATACAGGGGCTTTCTACCATTAAAATTTCCAGATGTCCAGTGATGTGGGGCATTTTGTGATATCCCTTTGCAGGTGAAGGATAAGCTGTTGCATCTGGCCACTCCTATGACTGAAAAAGAGGCAAAATGCCTGGTTGGTCTCTGAATTTTGGAGATGACATATTCCTCCTTTGGGTGTGCTACTCTGGCCCATTTACCAAGTAACCAGACAAACTTCTATTTTGAGTGAGGACTGGAAAAAGATGAGGCTCTGTGACAGGTCAAGACTCCTGTGCAAACTGCTCTGCCACTTGGACCATATGATCCAGCTCATCCAATGGCACTGGGAGTTTCAGTGGCAAATAGAGAAGCTGTTTTGAACCTTAGGCAAGGCTGCCATAGGAGATTCCCAATGCAGGCCCTTAGGATTTTGTAGTAGAGCCTTACAATTCTCTTTAGATATCTGCTGTCATGGGCTGCCTGTCTCCTGCTGACTCATTTCCTTGTGCAGGCCTTGGCTGCCTGCTTCCACATCTCCTCATGCCCTGCCCCACCTGGTTCCCCATGTGGGTGGTGAGGGCTGGGTTTCTGTGACATGCAGTCTCTGTGTGGGGAGTCTGGTGACACTGCCCTAGCCCCAGCATGGCAGGACCATGGCATGCAGGATCTCCATGTGTGGTGAGCCCCTTGCCCACCCCTTGTCCAGGTTGTGAGTCCAACCCTGCAGGGAGGATGCAATGTCCTTTGGCATTACATATTTGCCATGGGTTGGGGCTCCAGCCTGTGAGATGGGAAGGTGTTTGGCCTGACTTCATTGATAGAGCAAGGTGGCTTTCATGGTGAGACCCCATTGGTCCATGCATACACATCCTCAGAGTCAGGAATGGGACCCCAGTGCTTGCACTCAACCTGTGTGTATCCCATGTCTGAGGGAACCCTGGATTAAATAGCACATAAAAAGCACCCAGCAGATGGAGAGACTATGGGAAAATGTAAAAGCTTTATATTTTAGCTAGTTTCATGGCACTTTGCTTTTTGAAGAGGGCTCTATGTGTTTACTTTGCACTAAATCTCACTTTTCTGCAGCCTGTTCTTTTGGTCCATCCTTGTGACCTGGGCTTTGGGCTTCAGTTGGCTGGGGAGCTGTGGATGGTAACAGCCCTGAGGGCTGGACAGCTGGGCTGTCACTGCATATCAGGAGCACAATGGGCTTTCCCAACTCTGTGCAGGCCTCCCAAACCCATATCCAGCTAAACATGTGCATGCCTCTGGCCATTCTGAGCACTGACCTCTGTGGTAGGTTCAATCCCCTGAGGACTTTGGGGTGCATCTCTCTAGCCCTCCCCCCAGGTGCCCACAAAATCATGAGTTCACCTGCAGCCAGTTTGGGCTGATTTAATGCCAGACATCTGTACTTCTCAGGATTTCTTTGGTCAGCTATTCCCAGCATCACAGATGCAAGCTCATGTGTCATGAGCACAGCCTGGAAAAGCCCAGATTTAGAGCTACATTCCAGGGACTGTGGCTATAGCAGGGGCAGCCCTTGCCAAGGAGGGGAGTGGGTTTCCTGGGCCGACTGCTCCAGGGTCCCTCAGATGTGGTCTCAACTCCTCAGATACCTGAGCCAGTTGCCATAGTATGACTTGCTCCTCAATGTTTCCTTTATCTGGTTCTCTTCTCTCTCCCTGTGTCTCACCTCCCTGTCCCAGGTCGTTTAATCTCAAGGTCTGCTTCGGGCAGACACACATCATGGCCCTTCCTAGAGGTGATCTCCCAATGCCTTTGGTCCTTCCCCAATCACTGACCTCTGTTGGGCAGGAATTGCCAGCCAGAGTCACTGTCAGCTGAGGGCCCTGCAAGAGCCCACTTTGTGTTTGCTGACTAGACAATATGAAGCAGCACTGGAGCTCCTACCGATGGTCATAACAAGCCCTCCAGCAGGAAGACTCAGAGCCTGAGGGCAGACAGATGGAGGTTGGGGAGACAGCAGTGTTTAGACAGATGCAGAATAAGAATTATCCCCTTCCCAAAGCCTCCCTGCATAGGCAGTGTTTAAGCCCATGTGAGTACCAGGGGAAGCTGCTTCAAAACACCAAAAGTGAACCAGAGCCTTTGGAGTCTTCATGTAAAGAGCTACCATGGGAAATTTTCATTGAGTTTTAAACTGTCTGGACCCAGCAGGAGTCTGCAGTGCCAGGCTCTGCTCCTGCTCCTGTCTTCAGCTCCTCTGCCCCTGGCAGTCTCAGCAGAGGCCAGGTTTTGGATGCTGAGGAAGAGGTGCCCTTGGTTAGCCCTCAGAGGGACAGGATCCAGGGTGAGCTCTGAAGCCCCAAACAGCTCTTCCTCCAGGCAAACCACATGGCCCCATTGTCAGACATCTCCTTACCTGTGAAATGCAGGGACCCCAGTACTCCAAGTCACCCTCCTTTCCATGAGCCTCCCTGAGGGGTGGACTTTTCATTTTCCATAACCAAAAAGAGAAAGAAAGAAGCCACAGAGGAAGTATACATTTTGGGGCTGAAGGGATGTTACTAGTTGCTGTCTCAAATTTGAAAAATAAACTTACATATAATAAAACACAAAACAAATGTCTGTTTACCAAATACCATGACCCCTTGTGTTCTAACATACTTCCAGAGATGCATTCTTATTTCACTGAGACTGTACCAGTTTCTCTGTCATTGTTTTCTTTATTCATTCATTCAACAATTATTTCTCATTTATGTAGTATTCTTAGTCATGAAAATACAGCAAGAATAAAACAGAGAAAACCCTGAGCTACTGGAGCTCACATCCCAGTAGGAGAGGCAGGCATTAAAAGAGAAAAGTCAGCTGAAATGGAGAAAAGTGAAGCAGGGGAGGGGTGGGAAGTGGTGTTGGGTGTGTGTGAAATTGTAGCTAAGGCAGCCTGGGAGGTTTTCCTGAGCAGGTGAGTTGAGCCCAGGCTGGGCCATGCCTTGCTGAGGCCTGTGCCTTGCTGTCTCCCTGCCTAGTGAAAGTTTGGACTTTCACTAGTATGTTCCTGGCAGGTCCCAGGAAGAACAAGGGGCCCCAAGCCTGGACCAGGGTCTGTGAGAGAACCTGAGTCTGTAGGGCTCTGTGGATCACAGTGGGAACAAGCTCTGTCTTCCACTCTGAGCAGGGGACAGCCCTTAGAAGGTTTTAGGCAGTAACCTAACATGATCAGTATTTGGTTTAACAGGTTTACTCTGGCTGCTGGCTTGGGAATTAACTGAAAGGAACCCAGGTGAGAAAGGGAGACCTGTCTTCATTATGAGTTCTAGTTTAGGTTTCCACAGCATGATCATCTCTAAATTAAGCTGACCCATCTCTCGCTTAAACCTATATGATCATCTCAAGACTGAAACTCACCTACACACTCAGCTCTAGTTTAAGTCCTGCCTCTATGGTCAGTTCTAATTTAAGCCCTTTCTGCACTCTCAGCTCTAGTTCATGCCATGCCTGTATTCTCAGATCTAGTTCATGCCCTACCTGCACCCCATAACTCTAGTTTAGAGCCCTGGCTGGCTCAAGTGACTGATGTGGGTGTAGACATGTGTTCTAAGGTGGCCCAAATTAAAAGGAAGCCAGGACTTTACTGGGGGCAGAAAATCTCGATATCTTGCTATGGGGTGTGATATGCAGATGTGAATGCTTCCAACCCTTTTGCCACCCTGAGAGAAGGCAGTTTATAATAGAAGCTGACAGGGAAAAACATAAGATGGCAGCTAGGAGAGACAGGGAAAAACAACACCTTCAATGAAAAATACTAGATAAAAGCCAGAGAGTGACCCAGAACACCAGTTCCAGTGGTGCACTAGCTGGATGGGGTCTGCTGAATCCACAGGGACCATGCATTTGGTGAAACCAGCAGTCTGCTTTCTGAAATGAGGGAGTGAACCTGCTGAATGTCTGGCAGCTACACTGTGGTATGGGGAAACCATGGGTTGGTGTTTGGAGGTGGACTAGTTCTTTATTTAAAGAACCCAAAGGCATCTGCAGATATGGCAGCAAGAACCACACAGTGAAGCACAGCAGGAAGGAGCTGTGCAAATGCTTCAGTATCTGGCATGGAAGGTAGCCTTTCATGGACCCACTGCTGATTGTCTCAGGGTGAGGTGGGTAGAGATGAGCCAAAAGGAGATAAAAACCATGACCCTTGCAGCCATCTTCCAGGTGGGCTGGAAACACTCCTGCCTGGTGCCAGATCCATGGACCAGAGCTGTGCCAAGAAACCCAGTGTGACAGGAAGTGTTTCCAGCAACACCATGCACATGCCACAGTATTGGGCATGGACAGTGGTCTTTTGCACACCCATGGCTGGTTGTCCCAGCACTGGGAAGGCAGAGCTGTGTGTAAAGGGGGGGGTTGGCATGCCCCATTCAGCCATCTTTACAGCAGGCTGAGAACACCCCTGCATGGCCCCAGTGGCCCAGGGCTTCCCTTGAGGGACAGCAGGCACTTGTGATGTATCACAGCCTTCCCCCAGTAGAGGCCCTGGAAGGGTATGGCTGGGAAGAGGGAACCATTCAGAAATCCCAGGGACCCTACACCAATATCAAGGACTTGTGGGTCAGCAGCAGAGATAATATGTGCTGAGACTGAAATGAAGTTTTAGACTCTTGCAACAGCCTTAAATCACTGGGAACACCTGGGAGGTTTGATTATTAAAGTTGCCCTGCCTCCCTAACCACTCAGACACATGCCCCATATTCAGGGCAGGCATCACCAACAACACACCCAAACTTGGTGCACCAACTGAACCCCAAAGAATCAGAGCCCCCCACACCACAAAGACAAATTGGGGAGAACTGACTTGAGGGGAATAGGTGACATGTGGATGCCATCTGCTGGTTAGTTAGAGAAAGTATACACCACCAAATTGTAGATCTGACAAATTAGAGATTGGGGTTTGAATAATCCATCATATCCTAAAAGAACACTATCAGGTAAAGCAAATGCCAAGAGCCCAAAAACAACAGAAAATTTTAAAGCATATGATAACACTAGATGATGTGGATATCCCAAACCCAAGCACCCAAATCAAAAGATCAGAGGAGATATAGTACTTGGAGCAATTAATCAAAGAACTGAAGACAAACAATAAGATAATGGCACAGGACATAAAAAACATGAAGAAGAGCATGGCAGAAGATATAAAGGACATGAATAAGACCCTAGAATTGCATGAAGAAGAAATTTCAAAAGTAAATAAAAAAGATGATCTTATGGAAATAAAAGAAACTGCTGACCAAATTAAAAAGATTCTGGATACTCATAGTACAAGACTGGAGGAAACTGAGCAATGACTCAGCAACCTCAAGAACCACAGAATGGAAAATGAAAGAACAAAAGAAAGAATGGGGACAAAAATTGAAAAAATTGAAATGGAGCTCAGGGATATGATAGATAAAATAAAACATACAAATATAAGACTCATTGGTGTCCCAGAAGGGGAAGAGAAGGGTAAAGAGTACTCAAAGAAATTGTTGGGGAAAACTTCCCAAACCTTCTACACAATATAAATACACAAAGCATAAATGCCCAGTGAACTACAAATAGAATAAATCCAAATAAACCCACTCCAAGATATATTCTGATCAGTCTGTCAAATCCTGAAGAGAAGGAGCAAGTTTTGAAAGCAGCAAGAGAAAAGAATTCACCACATAGAAAGGAAACAACATAAGACTAAGTAGTGACTACTCAGCAGCCACCATGGAGGTGAGAAGGCAGTGGCATGACATATTTAAAATTTTGAGAGAGAAAAATTTCCAACCAAGAATAGTTTATCCAGCAAAATTCTCCTTCAAATTTGAGGGAGAGATTAAATTTTTCACAGACAAACAAATGCTGAGAGATTTTGCTAATAAAAGACGTGCCCTACTTCATATACTAAAGGGAGCTCTACCAACAGAGAAACAAAGAAAGGAGAGAGATATAGAGAAATTTGGCAGACATATATAGAACATTACATCCCAAATCACCAGGGTACACATTCTTCCCAAGTGGTCATGGAAGTTTCTCCAGAATAGACCATAGGCTGGGACATAAAACAAGCCTCAATAAATTTTAAAAAAATTGAAGTTATTCAAAGCACATTCTCTGAACACAGTGGAATACAAATAGAAGTCAATAACCATCAGAGACTTAGAAAATTCACAAATTCCTAGAGGGTCAAAATGAGGGGGAGACGAAAACATTCCTGGATAATCAAAAGCTGAGGGACTTCATCACCAGTACACCAGTCCTATAAGAAATGCTAAAGAGAATTGTGCAGGCTGAAAGGAAGGGACACTAAACAATTGACTGAAACCACATGAAGAAATAAAGATTTCCAGTAAAGATCACATGGTAAATATAAATACCAATACTACTGTATTTTGATTTTTAACTCCATTGTTTACTTCCTACAAGATTTAAATACATAAAGTGTAATGATAAATCAATGGTCTTGGACTCAATGCAAAATATGTAATTTTTGACAAGAACTACATAAAGGTTGGGAATAGAGAAATATAGGGACATAGTTTATGTGTCCTACTGAAGTTAATTTGGTGTCAAAGAAAACAAGATTTTTATAGACTTAAGATGCTAAATTTAAGCCCCATGGTAAACATAAAGAAAGTATCAGAGAATATGATCATAGAGATGAAAAGTAGGTTATGGGTTACAAGAAGTGGGGGAAGGTGCAATGGGGAGTTAAGAATAAATGACTGTAGGGTTTCTGTTTGGAGTGAATGGAAATTTCTAGTAATGGATGATGGGAAGGTGATGGCAATGCAACATTTTGAATGTGATTAATCCAACTAAATGGAATGCTTGGGAGGGGTTGGAATGGGAAGATTTATACTGTAGGTATGTTTCCACAATTGAAAAAATAGTCTAAATAGATAGTGACAATTAAATGCCATAGATGATCCTGGATGAGATCTAAGAATAGAGGGGAAAAGGCTCAAAAGTACACAATTGGGACACAAGAGAAAACATGAAATACAGAATGTAAGCTTTATATCAATGTTAAATTTCTTGAACTTCTTAACTACACTTAATGTGATTACATAAATGAATATTCTGGTTCACAGGAAATGTATATCTGAATTATATTATTTGTTCAAGGATGTGTGCAACTTGCTCTCATATTTACAGAAGACAGAGCAATAGATGATGGATGATACATAAGGAGGGAGGGAGGGAAAGAAAGAAGTGGTAAAGTGACAAAATACTAAAGTTGGTAGAGCAGGGTATTGGTGGAGGGGGTTGGGGTATGATGGAGTTCTGTGTATGGGGTTTGTATTATTTTTGAAACTGTTCCTGTAAGTTTGAATTTATTTCAAAATAAAAATTAGAAGGTGTCATACTTGTTAAAAAAAAAAAAAAGAGAGGATCACAGAAACATGGAGCCCAAACTTTGATCAAGCTGAACTTCCCTCTGTATTCATTACAGGAACATTAAGTACCTCAATATCTATGTCAGACTTGGTTGAGTTTCCTCTTACTTGCTGTCTACTTAACACATCATCAGCACAGATTTCATTTCCTTACTCTTCTGCATAAATGTGCAGGAGACCAAGTTTTGACCAGCATCAGTAGAAATTTCCAATTAAATTTTAATTCTTAATTGAACCTTATATCTCTCTGTGTCCCTCAACTCTCTTTCCTGGACACCTGTTTAGCAATTGGCAAAGATCTGCAGGAATCTGATTCTACCTCCACCTTTCTCACAACTTCCCTTTTGACCTTTCAGGTTCCTTGGTGTCTCCTCACCCTTAAGAAGAAAGCAATTGTTCCTTATCTTCCCACCACACAAGGCTGGAGTGAGATCCTTGCTGGGAACACATCCTGAGAAGTCCAGACACCTGTACAAGTGCTACATGTATTACTATTTGTTGGGCTTTTGGTTTGGGTGTGTGCTTCATCTCTCCCATGAACCTGTGAGTACATCAAGAGGAGTTACTGGGTCTCCAAATTGTTGGGTGCCCCATAGAACTTGAGAGTTATCTATTGATTGTGATCTCCAGGATGGAAGTTGAATTAACTTCAGAAAGACTGACAATCACATATATAATATACTGTTGTCCATTTAAGAAAGGAGATTTTTTTCTGAGACTGCTATCTTAGTTCATGGAGTTTATTGTTTGCCTCCATGTACCTGTATAATAGCTCAGGTTTCCCTCTATGCACACTCCTGCTATGGCATAGTTTTGGATGTGCACACAGTCTTCAACAATGTCAAGAATTTTTGTCACTGTGTATATAATCCTGGCTTCCTGGAACTACTTTTTGGTGAAGGAGGCCCATTATTAGTCAGTGTTTTACGGTAGATGGTTCTTATGTCCCTCACACAAGTGAGGCTTCTGCCTTTTTTTTTTTTTTTTTTTTTTTTTTTTTTTTTGATGGATCTGTCATTGTCTTGGGGATGTTTTGTGTAATTTTTTATTATGATAACTGATGTACAACTCAAATGTTCTCCTTTTCACCACTTTTTAGTGTGTAATTCTGTGGTAATAATTATGTTCAGAATGTTATGCTGCCATCACCACTATCCACTTCTGTATATATACTCTGTGAGAAATTAAGAAATTACTATATTTGTTCCAAGGGCTACCATAAAATATTATTACCATACTTGTAGCTTAAAATGACACAAATTTATTCTCGTACACATCTGGGGGTCAGAAGTTTCAAAATTAATCCTAAGTGGCTAAAGTTAAGGTGTAAATAGTAGTGGTTCTTTCTGGATATTCTGAGTGAAGGATCCATTTATTTGCTTTTCCAGCTTTGCATGGTTGTCATATTCCTTTTCTCTGACTCCATCCTCAATCATCAAAGCACATGACACAAATCTCTGCTTCTGTTCTCATATAGCCTCCCCCTACCTGACTCTGACATTCCTACCTCCCTCTTATAGGGACCCTTGTGATTACACTGAACCCACCTGGATAACCCAGGGTAATCTCCTCCCAAGATCTTTAACCAAATCATATCTGCAATGTTCCTCTTTCCATGTAAGGTAATATAGTCACAAGTTCTCAGAATTAGGACATAGATGTGGGACTGGGGAGCGAGCCTCCACCCAGATGTGGGGTGAAGCTGGGAGTTGGTGGAAGGCATCTGGATGGGATCCATGGAGATAAGCAGGGCTATGCAGGATATAAGAGTTCAGCATAAACAGACCTTTTATTTTGGAAATTTTCAAACATACACAAAAGCAGAAGAAATAGTACAATGAAATCCTATGTACTCATTATACTTCAATAAATTATTAATATATATTCAATATTCTTTTTTCTGTACCTCTTCCCTTTCCACTCCCCTCCTGGTTTATTTGAAAAAATTCAATGCATACTCTGATTTTATCCATAAATAGAGTATTTAAGAGATAGGGATACTTTAAAAAATATGACCCCAATGTTATTGTACATAAAAACAATATCTGTCCCTCAATCTTGAAAAAATTGTATAGGAGAAAGCCTGGGAAACTTGCAGAGCAATAATAAATGATGCCCTCTTGAGCTTCCTCTTCATCGTTTGAAATTTGAAATCCCCTCCAAGCCAAGTGACCCAGATAGCTAATCAAGCCCTTAGTTCATTACCTTTGACACAGTAAAAATGTCCAACCTAAACAAACCCCTTTAAGTTAGCCAAACCCTGATCCAAATCAGTAGGAGTCAAGCTAACTTCCTTTCATTGACTGTAACAATTCTTTCTCATCCCTAAAACCCTGGCATTAGTTCTGTTCTGGCTTCCTTTGCTGCAGAAAAATTTTGGTGCCCTGAAAAAAATGCCGTAGTATGCGAACTAGACTCTGATCTGTTTTTATTTCACAGCCTGATCACACATCATCAGTGTTCATGTTTTCACAATCTCAGGATCATCTTTGTGGTTGGACCATTTGCTCAAGGTCCCAAAGTGATCCATACACACAGAAGAACAGGTTGGCCCCTGCATCCATTATGTGTTTTCAGCAGTGAACATGAATGTTGAGGAGCTGGTAGAATATGGGTAGGAGAATGGGGTGGGGGGCTGGGGGGATGTGGGCAATGGAATTGGGATACCTGGCAGGGACTTCACACAGCAGTAAATGATGGGGGTGTGGGTACTGTCCTCACTTAATTGTGTGATCTTCTTGCTCAGGGCTGCTGACCTTCCCAAGTTGCCTCATAGCAGCTGGAAGGACATACAGGCTACTCACCTGCAGGCTGCATGCCCCTCAGTTCCCCCAAGACAGATGCTTCCTCCCTGGCAAGGAGGTATCTGAGCACATCTCAGTCTCCCACATGGCTGGTTTTCATGCCTTAGAACCCCAGCCTTCCCTGACCAATGTGGCCTGCAGTCTCAGGGATGGCTTTTACCTGGAAGATGCTGAAGTCCAATCATGTGACCTGTGATTGTCAAAGCCACTTCTGCTTCCTCTGGACTGCTCCTCAACACATCCCAGCTGCTCATGCAGCAACACCTGGCATCCTCTTCTATTGCCTCTTCTGTGAACTGCCTCTCCTGAGAAGTGACCAGTGTGACATAAGGAATGATTTTCTTTCTAAGCCCTGTTTCTGAGGAAAAGTTTGCTTCTGCACACAACTGGGGAATAGTTCACAAACCTCTTGGTGCCCAAACAAATTTCCATTTTACAAAGATTCTAGCCAAATTAGATGGGAAAAATTTTTAGTGCTGGGAGACTGATGTGCTGCTTTCACCTGGGTAATGTTAGAAAGTGGAGGGTCCTGGCAGAGGTGGAGAAACAGAGCCTGGGGAGGTTTCTGGACAGGCTCCTAATCCATTAAAATTTTGTTGGTTCTGTCTCCTTATCCAGCAGTGAGACACTGGGCAGTGAGGGGGTCCCAGAGGCCTGGGGGCCTATCTATGATATCCAGGCCCTAGTCTAGTGTAGAAATTTGTGAAGTCAGTTAATGACACCATCAAATTCACCAAGAAGTCAGCTGGAGGAGTCAATTTCAAACAAGAAATTAGGTCTGAGAGCTGGGACATCTGCAGCTGAGGCAAGAGGCAAGGAGACAGTGTCAATAGAGCATCTTGAACTGGGCTTTCTCACTTCAAATTAGACTCAGGGGAAGGAGTTGAGGTATTTCAAGCCTTTCAGTCTCTCAGCAGCCACCTTAATCCTTGATCTTTGTGAAGTTTTCCTGCAAAGAGCTGGCTGTCCCCACTCAGTCCTGGCAGGTTCTGCAACTTTCACCAGAACACACTTAGAAGTCTGCTTATTCTTGTCACATAACAAAAACCTGTAAATAAACCAGAACTAGCCAGGATACCAGCATTTCCTCTGCCTAGATGGCCATGCCTATAACCTGAACACATTTAAGTCTCTGGAAGGCATGATTGGACCTTCTCTGCCTTTGATCTTCTATTTTTAAGGCAATTTTATTGATATATATTCATACACCATATAATGCATCCAAAGTACACAATCAGTGGCTCACAGTATCATCATATAACTGTGCATTCATCACCACAGTGAATTTTAGAACATTTCATTACTCCAACAAAATTAATTCTAATAATAAAAATAAAAACATCACAAATATACCTTCCCCCTTATCACCCCCATTATTTATTATTTGTTGTCTTTATTTTATTACTCATCTGCCCATATATTGGATAAAGGGAGTGTCTATCACAAGGATTTCACAATCACATGGTCACATGATAAAATGTATATGGTTATACAATCATTATCAAGAATCCAAGGCTACTAGATTACAGTAAGGCATTTCAGGTATTTCCTTCTAGCTGTCCTAATATGCAAGAAACTAAAAAGGAATATCTGCATAATGCATAAAGGATAACCTCCAGGATGGCCTCTCGACTCTATTTGAAATTTCTTCACCACAAAATCTCTACTTTGTTTCATTCCTTTTCCCCCTTTTGGTCAAGAAGGCATTCACAATCCCATGATGCCAGAGCCATGCTTATCCCTGGGAATCATGTCTCACATTGTCAGGGAGAATTATACTCCTGGGAGTTATTGCTCACATAGGGGTGGAGGGTAGTGAGTTTGTCTGCAGAGTTATCTATCATTTATCTTCACCACAATTTTGTGGTGCATTAATTTTCAGCCATTTTGGTATTCTCCCACTCTATAGATTTTAAAGGGAGTAAATTTTTATGTCTGTACATTTTATTGCAGTATAGACAATATACAAAGAAATATAATTTGATGAATTTTCAGGAACTAAACACACCCCTGATCAAGAAGCAGATACCACCAGAACTCCAGAAGCCCCCAATGCTCCATCAACCCACTACTCTAGAACCTTACCACAGTCTCCACCACCTAACTCCAGAGAGTAGTTTGGCCTGTTTCTTTTATCTTCCTATAAATGGAACAAAACAGCATGTGACATTTTGTGTCTGTCTTTGGTTCTCTCAACATTATGTTTGAAAAAGAGTAAACATTTCCCAAGGTAATGGGTGACAATATATGACAGAGGTTAAATAAAATGTCACAGCTACTAAATGAGAGAGAAGAGTTTGCACACAGACTATCTTGTTCCTGGACTCTAAACCACTCTGCTATAATATCTATTTTAGGGACACAAGTTCCAAGGACTTCATAGATTTAAAATAGCACAAACATGTACAACACTTCATAGATTGCAAAGTATTCTTCATGTACGTGATATCATTTTGGCCCAAGGATGTAGATGCTACTATTGTTATTCCCATTTTATATATAAGGAAAATTGAGTATCACTGGAGTTTAATGACCTTCATAGTTATGGAGTTATGCACAGTAATAAAATGACAAGCGGAGACAATGAACATTGTAAAATGCATTCCACATGACAGATACTTCCAAATAGAATTTAATCCTCACAGCTGCCCTGCACATCTCCAAACACTGCATGAAAAAGAGTGAAGAAGAAGTGCTGTCTCCATCACTGGGGCCTCCAACATAGCCAACTGGTGGATAATGCCTGGTGTGACAGCTGGAGCTGAGTAGTCAGTGCTGCTTCCAGCTAGCAGGGTGGCCACGGTGCTGTCCAAGGTTCATTTCTCTCTGTTCTATTGACCAGGGGTCTGTACCTTAGTGCTTTCCTTTCATCATTAAAAATGGAATTTCAAACAAATGGTAAAAACACATAAAGAGAAATTCTGGGCTTCTGCTTTGAGCTTATCACTCAGATTGACCTTGCATCTGAGAAAGCTTGAAGAACTGAATAACGACAAAACCCCATTCTCTTGAATGCACTGAGAGCTGGAAAAACAAGATCCAAGAGAAAGGCCAAGATCCAAGAGAAAGTGAAGTCTATAAGGGTAATCATGATATTTGGGGGCTCTTTGGAGCCAGAGGTTCTGCTGTTTCTGGTATAGGCAGTTGAAAGGCTGAACACTGAGTTGGAAAATTATTTAAAGCAATGAGTGGAACATACTCTGATGCTATCTTCTTTTAGAAGGAGTTTGTTTTCTTTACACTTCTCCAAGGCTCATGATGGCTTAACATGAATCAAAGTTCAAAGCCTGTACTTTCCTCTTACAGTTTGATGATTCAGTCTTCCTGGTCCATGTGTGGGCTGGATTTTTTGGTTCAGGCTCATTCCTGAGGTGCAGCCCTTTGGTCTTCCACCTCAGGCAGTTTCTGTTTTCCACAGTCACAATACTGGCAGGCTTTGGAGGCTGATGGTGACCCCACTCTCTGTGAGGTCTCAGCCAGCCCAGGGGCCCCAAGTGCTGGGCTCACCTCACTGGGTACCAGACCTTTCCTGTCCATCCATGGGGGGAGGGTGTCCAGGCAGTAGGAATTGTGAGCTTCCTGGAGGGTGGAAGTGCAGGCATATTGAATTGTGAATCCCCTGGATGGGGGGAGTCTGGGTTGAGGGATATTTGAGATCACAGGAGGAAGGGGGTCCAGACAGAGAGACATATGGGACCCTGGAAATACACAGTCTGGGCAGAGAGACCAGTGATGTCCCAGGTAGTCTGGCCTTGCTCAAGATGCTTTTGTGGGCTCCTCTGTGTTCTTTTGTCTCTTTTTTGAAGGTTTTTCTCTGGGCTGGCTCCCTTGAGCCTCTCTTTTCTTCCTGCCCTACCCACTCTCTAAGTCACATGACTTGTGTTTCTGACTTTGACTAACTTGGGTATTTATTTCTAGATCAGTTTTCTCTCTAGGTTTCTAGGTCCAATTATCTAATGGATATTTCCAAGTCTTCCTCACAAACCTTCTTCTGGTTCCCATCTCAGTGGATGGTCCCCATCCTATTGAGATGTGGTCCTTATCTCAATGCTTCCTTTTTCCTTTCTTAATGAGCTGGGAATGAAGTGGCTATAATGTTTGGACATCCCCTTAACCTTTTTGGTTATTTTTTCTTTACTTTACTGGACAAGTATGAGACATCACAATCCTCGTCAAGTGTTCTGTGCCAGATTCCAAATTGGATTTTTGCTTTTGCTATTTGGGCTCAAACATACAGTGTCCTCTCTGAAGTTAGAACAATTTTATAATACACAAATATGGTTTTAGGACCTCCATGCTCAAGGTCTTTCATGGGCTTCCCAGTGCCCCTGTGATGAAGTACAAGAGCCTCACCTGGGCTGGCCAGTCCCCTCCATCAGGCCACTGATGGCCTCCCCACCAACAACCTCTGTTCCAGAGACCTTGGACATTCTCCTCTCATCAGATGGGGCTGCCCACCCAGGAACCCCATTCACAATTCACTGCTCTCCATGGAAGCTACTCTTCAACTACTCCCACCATCCCTCCAGTGGCTAAATTGGATTCTTCCACCTGTACACTATCTTCCCATTGCCTCTTGAGCCTATTCCCTCTGGACTCTGCAGTACACTTCTCCACAGTCTCCTGACTTTCCTCAGATCCCCTGTGGTCACACTTTTCCAGCCATCAGAGGTGAGATGATTTAATTCCCAACACTGGCACTTTCTGACCTCCCCTTACTTGACCCACTGCCTTCCCCTTACCTGAATCCCTGAACTCCCATTTCCTCTCTTCCTTCCCCTTAACTGACCCTGCACACCCCTTACCTAACCCTCTCCTCTCTGCTACCTGACACTCTGCTGTCACTTTGCCTGACTCACTGCTTTCCTCTCCATCCCTCAACTGACATGTCTGGACTTATCAGAACCTGATGGCAGAGGACAAAGCCAAGACTTGGTGAGCAATGGACATGCATGATGCCATGTACACTCAGTGCCAGGCTACTGCTGCCTCCCAGCCCTAAGGGTGGCCCTGGGATTTGGTGGGAGAAAGTCCTGGTAGGAGGCAGATATCTGGCTGTCCATCAAATCTTCCATGTCATGCTTCCCATGGTTATCCATGCAAACCAATCTCTATGGACTCACAGGCACTGGACAACTGGGCAATCAGTATTCAGAAATTGGAGAGAACTAGCCAGAGAGCTGGAGGCCAGGAGGATAAGTGAAATTGGTGGCAGACAGTCCAGGTGAACTTCAAATGGAACAAGAGCTTCTGACCCTGATCTCTCTATCTACCCTGCCTCTCAGGCCATGTCCCTGTCCTATTTCTGGCTGCAAGGCTCTGGCCTTGCTGTTCTTTGCCTCAACCTCCTTTCCCAAGCTGTTTTTCTCTTCCACTCCCTATGAGTATCCAGAGTCCCCCACAGCATTATGGCCACCAGCTCCCTTCTGTTCAACTGTTTGGGGTGTTTTTCTAAAAGCTTTAAAACACCATCATTTGCCACCTGGTGGAAGGAATCACTCTGGTGCCCCAGGACAGGAGCCTTTGTGCACCACACTTGAGGTGGGTTATGGGGATGCTGTGGACTGACTAGGTCTCCTACAGTGTTTGGGGTCCACCTCTGTCTCTTGAGAGCTTCTGGGCCTCCACTTCTGACTTGTACACAGCATCACCATATCTCTGTGTAGGGCTGGCAGCCCAGGTGCTTCTCTCTATAACATTTCATCTGGCACATCCAGAGCCAGCTTCATTGTCCACCTGCTCAGAAGGACCCACACTCCACAGTTTCCAACTCAAAATTCTTTATAATCTTTATTGAGGGGCTCAGCATTTCCATTTGCATTGAATCCCACAAATTATGTACCCAGTCCTGGGTACATTTTGATACACTGAAATTGTTCTCTTCACAACAGTATTCCATGTTCATTTTAGAATATGTAGAAAGTACTGATAATGCACAAGAAAATGAAAAATGATCTAACACACCATGTCCCAGAAATGAACCATTCTGATTATATGGTTTATGTCCACTGAGCACTTTCCTTTGCAGAGATGCACAGGTGAGAGTATACTTTATGGAAGGCATGCTTTCTATTGGTTTACTGTGTTTTTCACTTAGTCAATTGTTCATATTGGCTTGTCTACACTTAACTCAATTATACCATCACTTTAAATGACATCTTCATGTTCCATTGTGTGCATGTCCCATGGTTATTTAAGCCACTCCCCTGAAATACTGGTTTATATCCTGAGGATGGACATCCCCCCAGAGAGAGGAGAGTGAGTCCTTTATAGTGATCATAGGGTCCCTTCCTAGAGGAAAATTAGGACTTTAAATTAAATTGCTGCATCTGATGATTCATGACACACATGAGCTTGGAGAAATCCCAGATCTTCATGAAACCTTCCATGTGAGCACAGTCCAGTTTCCTCCTTTTGCAAACACAGAGCTCAAGCATCACTGAAAACATGCCCACAGCATCTAAGTTTGCAGGAAGAACATGGCCCTTGCAACCTGCCTGGGTGTGTCTAGGAAGAAGCTTGCACCTATGGGGCAGATGAGGTCTCAAACCACATGCACCATCACCCTGAGACTGCTGGCACAGGGTGGCTCCAGAAGAGTGACCAGGGATGGCACTGTCCCCTCCATTGTGTGGCTCCCTTCTTTTCAGCTGGACCCTCCCTCCAGGTGGGTGTCTGCTGAACCCCACAGGTTTCCAGGCTCCAGAAAATGCACTAGTCACCAAATCCTCTCCATCAGCTGATTGCTTTGAGGGAGAGATGGTCACATATTGCTAACTTTTCATTTCATTAAAGCAACTGAGTTCATCAATATGAGAAGCAACAATGATAGGAAAATTAGATATAATAGTGAGGATATAAGTTTTCTTATAAGCTACAACATGGATGAAACTTGAAATCATTATTGTGTGAAATAAGCTTGGCAAATAAGGAGACATAATATATGATTCCAGTTATATATCTAGGGTAGTTCATAGGGACAAAAAGTAGATTACAGGCTACCCAGAGATGAGGAGGGAGAGGAAGGGGCAGTTGTTTGGTGGGTATAGTTTTTGTATATTTTAGAAATTTTGAGACTAAATAATAAAACAACATCCAAATCCAACTCAACTACAGCCTAAGATTGACTGCAGTTCCCACAACAAAAGCCTAGCAGAAGAGGAGTGCCATTTGTAAAACATAAATACTATTAATCTCACTTTTTATCATCCCATAGAATATGTCTGGCTTTTGGCCAAATATTACCACCCAAAAAACGAAGATAATAAAAATCATCAAGAAAGAAAGTGACCAACAAAACTAAATTCAGATACCAAACCCAAATTTTAGAACTATCCAACAGGGAAATTAAAATAATTATAAATTATGTTAAAGGCTTTAGTGGGAAAGGTGGAAACTGCAAAAAGAAAGTAGAAATATAGGAAAAAACAAAAAACTCCTTCTCATTCCCTCAGCATAAGGAGATGAAAAATGCCTTCCATGGACTCATCTGGAACCTCAACTCAGTCATGGAAAGAATCAGTGAAGATAGGTCAATAGAAGTTACCCACGCTGAACTACAAAGAGAAAAAGTAAAATGAAACAGAAAGGACTTCCAAGAGTTGTGAGAGAAGATCAAATATCCCAGCAAATGTGTAATTGGGATCCCAGAGGGAGAAGAGCAAGAACAGAGCAGAATCAATATTTGAAGATGGCTTAGAAATTTCCAAAAGTAATAAAATACATCAAACTACACATTAAAGAAACCCAGACTCACAAATCAGGATAAACATCAATGCACACATATAAACACACATACACACACACATATATATATACACACCTAAACATACCTTCAAACTGCTGAAAACATGACATAAAGAGGACTAAGGATAAGGATTACAGTAGACTCTAGTCAGAAACTGCAAATTAAAGAACAATCTTCCAAGTGATTAAAGGAAAACCATTTTAACTTAGCAAAAAATCTTTCAAAAATATAGGAAAAATGAACTTTTCAGAGACACAAAACCTTTTAATAAGGAAAGTTAGAAAACAACCCAGCAGATTCACACATGTTAAACTAGTTCTACAGGAAAAAAGTCACACCAGTCCAAAAATTGGATACACCCAAGAAATGAAGAGCACAGGAAATGATGAAAATGAGGTTGAAAATATCTCATACTTATGCCTTTTTAATCACTCTAAAAGATTATTGATTGTATAAAGAAAAGCATGGCAGTGCATTGTGTGTTATGGCATAAAGGAAAGTCAAAAGTATGACAGTAAGAGCACAAAATGATGGGATGAGGACTTGCATGCATACTGTTTGTAAGGCTCTTACACTACACATGGGTTGGTACAATATTCTTTGAAGGTAGAGTAGATGTGTATTGTAAACCCTTGGGTGATCATTAGAAAATAAAAAATTAAGTATCAGTATACTGACTGAGTCATTATGCAGATTGGGTTCCCTGAACACAACCCCTGCCACAAATGTCCAATAAATAGCACTTGGGCCCTAAACTTCCTGTATCTTGTCCACATATGACTTAGGATCAAAGGAAGAGAAGGATTACAACCAGTGAAGGGGGTCTTGTTTGGGTACAACCCTGCTGCTCTGCCCCCTTGGAACCTGAGCTGAAAAAAACAGATCAGGAGTGCTGATTCTGTCTGTAGTTAACATTTTGATATTTTTTCATCATGGATATTTTTAGCATTAAGTTCAGGTTTTCAAAACACTACATCAAAATGTTACTTATCTTGATTACTGAGTTTTCAATGCCTCTCTCACCTCACCCTAATTCCAGCCCTGTTGGGGAGAAAATCATTCAAGGAAACCTGGTCTGAGCCCTGTGGACCCAGGCTGCAGGGGGTGTGGGCTCTCAGCTGCTGTGTTGCTCTGAATAGTGAGTGAGGCTGGAGCCCAGGGTTTTGGAGAAGGAATTTCCTAGGGGATCCTGGACCCTAACCCAAGGGGAGAGGCATTGTGGGCCTCAGTCTCCCCTGAAGAATCTGTCTTCAACTTAAGGCACAGACTCATCTGACCCTCTAAGCAGGTTTGTAAGTCTGAATTGCTTGTTACAGCAAAAAAAAAAAAAAAAAAAAAAAAGTGCCATTACTATCTATCTCTGTTTCAGTGTGTTGGGGCTACCTTTTCTATTCCCTACTCCCACCCCCCTCTGCCTTCTATGGACACTCTCTGGTCCTGAAGAAAGGACTGACTTAACCACTATCTCAATCTCCTACTTATGTTCCCTCTGTCCTTCATGGGCTACTACCCAGGACATTAGAAACTCCCTCTTCTTTCCTGTGAGGAGTCTCCTTCACCCAGAGCCACCCCAGCTCCCAGGGATTATGTTCCAGCAAACAGTCCAGAAGGACTGGTGCTCAATACCTATTAGCCATCCTAATATGCAAATAGATGTTGGATAAACCTCCCCAAGAGGCACTATCCTGGGAGCCATTGAGAAGGCCTTGTGGTGTGCAGCTGGGTCAGGGGCTTCCTCAGGGAAACACCCATGAACTTAATTCCATGGAGAAGAGAGGTGGGTCCACTAAAGCCTCCAGAAGATCTGGAAATAAAGAAACTGTGTCCCAGTAACTATGGAGGAAAGTTCAGGAATTGCCCTATAATTTCTATAGAGCAAAAGGAAAACAAGGAACTTCCCTTACCAGATTTGAATGTATTAACAAAATGATGATGACCACCATCAACTCCAATGTTTCAAACTAGTGTGAGATCCCCAGTTATCAGAAGACAGAAGGTACAGAGAGAATCAGTAAATTGTCCAAGGACACAGAGTTGTTAGGTAATTGACCCTAGAGTGAAACCCAGATCTAGTCTTTTCAGGTGGGAATAGAAAATTTGGAAGTATGTGCAAGTATGTTTAAGATGTGTTAACAATGTCCTTTCACCTTAGAGGGCTTGAGTAGAAGGAGAAAGAGCCTATGTTTACATAAGGTATTGGTTAAATACAAGTGGGCACTACGTTTTGCTGGTATACCAAGCTCCATTAGATATGAAGGATATAAAGCATTGTTCTGCTTCAAAATACTTACAATTTGACTTCTGAGAAAATGGGAGAGTGGGTGAGGTGGAGTGGGCTTCTCCTCCTTGAAGGAAAGTAGAGAGGGGCCAGAGGATGTCTGGGACCATGGATTCAGGATGTCACTGGCCACTGAAGCACCCTTACAGTACATGGTGGGGACATGGACAAAAACACAAATAAACTATGCCTCGAGGGACATGGTAAGTTTGCTCAGCCAGGACTGCCTCCTGGGCTGGCAGCAGTGAGTCCACGAGACAAGGGAGTGAACAGCAGCTCTCCACTCCCATGCACCCAGGTTAACACTTAACTGGTGAGATAATCCTCCATAGTCACATGACCAGCAGCTCCCATGGGGGACCCTGGGAAGGCAGCAGATTTGACCTCATTTACTCCCACCACACACAGTTGTCTGGGTGGTGCACAGGGAAGAAGCTGGGATAGGAGAGGGTGCCACATGGAAACTTCAGGAGACCTCCCGTACCCCAGAGGCTCTCAGGCACACAGCAGGCACATTTGAACTGGGACAGAACAGTCTCTTCAACAAATGGGGCTGAGAGAACAGGAAATCCATATCCAAAAGAATGAAGGAGGATCCCTACCTCACACTCTATACAAAAATTAACTCAAAGACCTCAATATAAGTGACAACATAATAAAACTCTTAGAAGATAATATAGGGAACAATTTTCAAGACCTAGTAATAGGCAGTAGCTTCTTAGACCTTACACCAAAGCATAAGCAACAACAAAAAAATAGATAAATGGGAACTCTTCAAATCAAAAGCCTCTGTGTCTCAAAAGACTTTGTCAAAAAGTTGAAGAGTCAACCAATTCAATGGGAGAAATTATTTGGAAACCATATGTCTGATAAGAGACTGATATCCTGCATTCATAAAGAAATCCTACAACTCAATGACAATAGTACAAACAGCTCAATTTTAAAATGGGCAAAAGATGTGAAAATGCATTTTTCTGGAGAGGAAATATAAATGGCTAAGATCACATGAACAAAAAAGTTCAACTTCACTATTTATTCGGGAAATACAAATCAAAACCACAATGAGATACTAGCTCACACTAATAAGAATGGCTGCTCCTAAACAAACAGGAAACAACAAACATTGCAGAGGATGTAGAGAAACTGGAATTCTTATTAATAGTTGTTGGGAATGTATAATCATACAGCTGCTGTGGAAGACAATTTGGCAGTTTCTCAGAAAACTAGATATCAAATTACCCTATGATCTGGCAATTCCATTCTCAGTATTTACTCAAAGTGTCTGAAAGCAGTTACATGAATAGACATTTGCATACTGATGTTCGTAGCAGCATTGTTCACAATTACCAAGAGAAGGAAACAATCCAATATCCATGAACAGATGAGTGGATAAACAAATGTGGTATACATACACAATAGGAAACTATGCAGCAGTAAGAAGGAACAAGTTCTGAAGAAGATGGCAACATGGATGAACTGTGAAGATATAGTGCTTAGTGAAATAAGTCAGAAAGAAAAGGAGAGACTGTAAGTTACCAGTACTATGAACTCCCTGAAAAATGTAAAATCAATGCCTTATAATGTAGACTATTGAGGACCTAGACATAAACAGATGCTGATAAAGGGGGAATAATAATTAATATATTGAGGTATGTTCATGAGGGTGAATTCAAAGGTATGGAAATGGATGGGGTGATATTGTATCAGAGCTGCATTGAAGGTGGACAGGATTGAAGGGGATTGTTTGAAGGCATGTATACCACAGATAAGCACTACAGAGGTAGGTGCTTGCATGATTCCATGATATACTTCCAAGCTATGACACAGGTACAGAGAGTTGACAACAGGGTGGTGTATGGGAAAAATCTACCTATTGCACATTAGGAGCTCTAATTAATTGGAATTCCTTACTAGTAACACACAGATACCAGGAACAAATAATTAAGGGCTAAAAAGAGCTATGGGAAGGGTGGGGCAAGATGGCAGAGTGGTAGGGCACAGAATTTAGTCTCTCCTCTAGAGCAGCTGGTTAATTACCCAAGAACAATATGAAAGTGTTTTTGGGGTCGCCAGTGGCAATTCACACATCAGACACAAGTTTGGAATTGTAGGAAAAGCTGAGTTTGCAGCAAACATTGTAAGTTCTCCTGAACAGGGGTCAGGCACCCCTCCCTGCCCACATCCCATGGACTGTCTTGCATCTGGCTCCCTGAAAGGGAAAAAAAACAAAAAGCAACAATCTGCTTAGGGCAAGAAGGAGGGCTCAATCCAGCCTCAACTGCAGAATTAATTAACAAATTGATTAACTAATTTTTGGAGCTGAAGGTGCTAAAGAAGGGCTGGGCTCCAAGAAGGGGGACACATAAAAGCAGGCACCCATTCCCAGGCTCCTAAAAAGCCTTTTATCCCCCTAAATTTTGTCCCTTCTTCCTTCTCATGGAATCCTCATCTTTTTCCACTTTGATAGCCCCAGGCAGGAGCAGAATTGAAGCTGTTCGAGAGTAATTATCAGACAATAGCACAAAGTACATCTTTAAATGCTCTATTCTGACACTGACAAAACTTCCAGGCTGTAGAAAGACTTTTAAAAGAGACTCTTTTTTTCTTGTTTTTCTTTTCTACTTTTTATAATCTAAAAGTAACATATGTGGTTATTTTCTTTCAGAAAGCACAAGTTGAAGGTCAAGGCTAGTCTTGGGGGGACACAGAGTACACAGGACTTATCTGAATTCCAGATTCATTTCTGCAGAAGGCCTCCACTCCCATCTTTAATTGGCAACTCAGGCTGACCAAGGAATTAACCTGGAGTTGCCTCAAATAGGAGTGGGGGATGGAGGGGTTAGTGCCCCTGGGATACAACTGGAGTTCCTAAGACTGGGAGAGTGGAGGAAGGTCCAGCTCAACTGGCAGCCATCTTTCTGGGAATTCAGACCCCAGGGGCTGGAATTCAGGTTCCATTTTCAGTCAGCCACACCCATGAAAGGATCAGAGTCATCAAGAGGACTAAAGCCTCCATACCTTCTTTTACTAGTGGGGGAGCTGTGGGCTGGCAAACACCATCTGCAGGACAGGAGAGGAAAAACACCAATTCTAGAGTCCTCATAGGAGGGTCTCATTCTCAGGGAAACTACATGCCCTCCACATGAGACCTGGACCTGTCTAATCTGGGAAAATCTGACTGGGGTCAACCATATTTGAGGAGACCCTTGCACAAAATGGCTATTCAGAGGCAGGGCAAGAAACAGACAAACAGGAGGTGAAAAACTCTGATCAGCTAAATAGAGCCTAAGTTAGAGGTCCAGAATAAGTTGAAGTGAACAATAGAGGTCAGAGAACAAAGCCAACCAACAAGAAACCCCTAGGTAAAAGAGTGAAAATGAGCTCCAGAATAAACTAATCAAGAAAATCAGATGCCTAGACAACTTAAGATAACAAGCCATACTAGGAAACATGAAAACATGAATCAGCCAAGGGAACAAACTAATAGTTCAACTGAGATATAGGAGCTGAAGTAACTAATGCTAAATCAATTCAATGAATGGAAGGAAGAGATAGCAAAAGAGATGTAGGATATAAAGAAGGCTCTGAATGACCATAAAGAAGAATTCATAAACTTGAAAAAGCAAATGGCATAACTTGTGGGAATGAAGGGCATAACAGAGGAGATGAAAAACCCAGTGGAGGGACAAAACAGTAGATTTGAACAGGCAGAAGAAAGGATCAGTGAACTGGAAGTCAAGACATTTGAATTCATACACACAAAAGAATAGATAGTGAAGAAAATGGAAAAATATGAGCAGGGTCTTAAGGAGCTGAGTGACAACATGAAACACATAAGTATTCAAGTTATGGGTGTCCCAGAAGGAGAAGAGAGGGGAAAGGGGGGCAGAAATAATAATAGAAGAAACATTCATTGAAAATTTCCCAACTCTTATAAAAGACAGAAAATCAGAGATTCAAGAAGTACAGTGTACCACAAACAGATTAGATGCCAATAGACCTACTCCAAGACACTGATCAGATTGTCTAATGTCAAAGACAAAGAGAGAATTCTGAAAGCAGCAAGAGAAAAGCAATCCATCACATACAAGGGAAGTTTGATAAAACTATGCACTGATTTCTCCCCAGAAACCATGAGGCAAGAAGACAGTGACATGACATATTTAAGATACTTAAAAAGAAAAACTGTCAACCAAGAATTCTACACCTGAAAAAATGTCCTTCAAAAATGAGGGAGAAGGACTCAGGCAAGATGGCAGCATAGAGAGGAGTGGAAGCTAAGTAGTCCCCTGGAACAACTACAAAAAACCAGAAACAACTAGTAAATAACCCAGAATAACTGCAGGGGGACAAACGAGACCATCCATTCATCATACACCAAACTGAATTGGGAGGAATGCCCGAGAACACAGCATAAAATCCGTAAGTAAAACCTACGGAACCAGGTCAGGAGAACCCCTCCCCCATAGCCCGTGCTGCAAAGCCTCATGGTGCCACAGAGAAGCTCTTTCCCAGCAAGCGAATACAGCTCAGCTGAGCTCCAACTGGGGTTTTAAGTAGTGAGTGTGAACTGCTCACTACAGGTACGCAGCCCCAAAAAACAGACAGAGGCTTTGGGTGATGACTGACCTGGGAGAGCCGGAGGGTCGCCTTCGACTCAGCCTGAAGGGGACTATCTGTTTCTTTTTTGGCTCAGTGGAGAAAGCCCCAGTCATTTTAGTTTCCAGGGCTGTGACTCTGGGAAGGGTGGAGACACCACAAGCAGAGAGACAGACCATTGAAATGCTAATGACCTCCACCTGAGGGGTCTGTCTTCTCTAGGAGGAAAGGGGTGGGGCC
>KN189800.1:176525-235429 GCA_000164785.2 Choloepus hoffmanni
GGTGGAGCAATTTTCTAAGACACACCCACAGGGAAACCAGATACTGAATATTTCTTCCCTCTGGGATCTGAGCCTGTTCTGGTCTGGGAAAACCTGATTTGCATAACCAAGAAAACCATGCCTAGACAACAGAAAATTACAACCTACACTAAGAAAAACAAAGTTATGGCCCAGTCAAAGGAAAAAATGTACACTTCAACTGAGATACAGGAATTTAAACAACTAATGCTAAATCAATTCAAAACGTTCAGAGAAGATATTGCAAAAGAGATAGAGGCTGTAAAGGAAGCACTGGACATGTATACGGCAGAAATCAAAAGTTCAAAAAACCTACTAGTAGAATCTATGGAAATGACAGGCACAGCACAAGAGATGAAAGACACAATGGAAACATACAACAGCAGATCTCAAGAGGCAGAAGAAAATACTCAGGAACTGGAGAACAAAACACCCGAAAGCCTACATGCAAAGGAGCAGATGGAGAAAAGAATGAAAAAATATGAGCAACGTCTCCGTGAACTCAAAGATGAAATAAAGTACAATAATGTACGTATCATTGGTGTCCCAGAAGGAGAAGAGAAGGGAAAGGGGGCAGAAGCAATAATAGAGGAAATAATTAATGAAAATTTCCCATCTCTTATGAAAGACATAAAATTACAGATCCAAGAAGCGCAGTGTACTCCAAACAGAAGAGATATGAATAGGCCTACGCCAAGACACTTAATAATCAGTTATCAAATGTCAAAGACAAAGAGAGAATCCTGAAAGCAGCAAGAGAAAAGCGATCTGTTACATACAAAGGCAGCTTAATAAGACTATGTGTGGATCTCTCAGCAGAAACCATGGAGGCAAGAAGGAAGTGGTGTGATATATTTAAGATACCGAAAGAGAAAAAACACCAACCAAGAATCCTGTATCCAGCAAAGCTGTCCTTCAAATATGAGGGAGGGCTCAAAATATGTTCTGACAAACAGACAATGAGAGACTATGTGAACAAGACACCTGTCCTACAGGAAATACTAAAGGGAGTACTACAGGGTGATAGAAGACAGGAGTGTGTGGTTTGGAACACAATTTTGGGAGATGGTAGCACAACAATGGAAGTACACTGAACAAAGGTAACTATGAATACGGTTGAGAGAGGAAGATGGGGAGCATGTGAGACACCACAAAAAAGGAGGAAAGATAACGACTGGGACTGTGTAACTTGGTGAACTCTAGAGTGTTCAACAATTGTGATAAAATGTACAAATATGTTCTTTTACGAGGGAGAACAAGCAAATGTCAACCTTGCAAGGTGTTAAAAATGGGGAGGGATTGGGGAGGGATGCAATCAGCATAAACTAGAGACTGTAACTAATAGAATCATTGTATTATGCTTCCTTTAATGTAACAAATGTGGTACACCAAGGTGAATGCAGATAAGAGGGGGGGATAGGGGAGGCATGTTAGACACTTGACATTGGTAGTATTGTCTGATTCTTTATTCTACTTTGATTTAAGGTTATTTTCCTTTTGCTTTTTCCTAGCTGTCATTTTTTTGTTTCCTCTTTCTTTTGCCTCTCTACCTTCTTTGACTCTCCCTCCTGCCTTGTGGAAGAAATGTAGATGCTCTTGCTTAGTATGAGCAGAATGTTCAATTAGGATGAACTTAAATGTTTGGAAATGAACAGGGGTGTTGGTAGTAAGATGTGAGAATAACTAACAGCGCTGAATGGTGTGTGAATGAGGTGTAAAGGGGAAGCTCAGAGTCATATATGTTACCAGAAGGAAAGTTGGAGGTCAAAAGATGGAAATGTATAAAACTGAATCCTATGGTGGGCAATGTCCATGATCAATTGTACAAATACTAGAAATCACTTCATGAACCAGAACAAATGTATGACAATACAATTAGAAGTTAATAATAGAGGGGCATATAGGGAAGAACTATATACCTATTACTATAACTATATACTACAGTTAGTAGTATTTCAACATTTTTTTCATAAACAGTAACAAGTGTACTATATCAATACTAGGAGTCAACAATTGAGGGGGGTTGGTTAGGGATAGGGGAGGTTTAGAGTTTCCTTTTCTTTTTTTCTTTTTTCATCTTTCACTTTATTTCTTGTCTGGAGTAATGAAAAGTTTCTAAAAATTGAACAAAAATTAAGTGTGATGGATGCACAGCTGTATGAGGGTACCCAGGGGCAAGTGATTGTACACTTTGGATCTTTGGATAATTGTATGGTATCTTAACAATCTCAATAAAAATAAAAAAAAGAAAAAAATAACATCTTCTAAAAAAAAAATGAGGGAGAGATTAAAATATTTTCAGACCAAAAGACACTGAGAGAGTTTGTGAATAAGAGACCAGTGCTACAGGAAATACTACAGAGAGTGCTACAGGCTGACAGGAAAAGACAGGAGAGAGAGAGTTGGAGAAGAGTGTAGAAATGAAGATTATCAGGAAAGGTAAAAGGAAATAGAGGAAAAATTAAGATATGATATATAAAATCCCAAAGACAAAATGGTAGAAGAAAGTATTGCTCTTGGAAGGATAACACTAAATGTTAATGGATTAAACTCCCCAATAAAAAGACACAGACTGGCAGAATGAATTAAAAAAACAGGACCCATCTATATGCTGTCTACAAGGAACTCGCTTTAGACACAAGGACAAAAATAGACTAAAAATGAAAGGTTGGAAAAAGATTTCATGCAAACAAAAAAACTGAGAGTAGCTATACTAGTATCAGACAAAGTAGACTTCAAAAGTAAAACAAAGACAAAGGACACCATATATTAATAAAAGGTTCCATTCATCAAGAAAACATAACAATCATAAGTATTTATGCACCAAGCCAGAATGTGCCCAAATTCATGAGGCAAGTACTGTGATCACTGAAAGAAGTAGACACCTCTACAGTAATAGTTGGAGTCTTCAATACACCACTATCATCAATGGATAGAGCATCTAGACAGAGTATCAATAAAGAAATGGAGATGAATTGTACAATAAATGAACTAGACTTGACAGACATTTATAGAACACTACATCCAAAAACAGCAGTATACATTTTTTCTCAAGTTCTCATGGAACATTCTCTAAAAATATTGATATTATACAAAACACTTTCTCAGATCATAATGGAATGATTGGAAATAAATTAAAGGCAGAAGTTCATGAACTTCACAAATATGTGAAGACTAAACAACACTCTGTTAGAAAACCAGTGGGTAAAGGAAGAAATTATAGTGAAATTAGCAATTACCTTGAGGCAAATGATAATGAAAACACAACATATCAAAACTTATGGGATGTAGCAAGGGCAGTGCTGAGAGGGAAATTTATTGCCCTAAATGCCTATATTAAAAGACAAGAGAGAACCAAAATAGAAGAAATAACTGTTCACCTGGGGAATTAGATAAAGAACAGCAAACTATCCCAAAAGCAAACAGAAGGGAAGAAATGACAGATATTAGAGCAGAAATCAATGATATTGGATACAAGAAAACAATAGAATCAACAAAACCAGAAGTAGGTTCCTTGAAGAAATCAACAAAATTGATGGATCAATAGCAAAGCTAACCAAAAAAGAGAGACCAGATGCAAAGAAATGCAATCAGACATGGGAAAGGAAACATAAGTACTGACACTGCAGAAATTAAGGAGATAAGAAGATACTATGAGCAAATATATTCCAATAAACTAGACAACTTTGATGAAATGGACAACTTCCTAGAAAAACATAGACAACCAAAATTGACTCAAGAAATAGATGACCTCAACAAACCAATCACAAGTAAGGAGATTGAGTCAGTCATCAGAAAGCTCCCAAAAAGGAAAAGTGCAGGATGAGATGGCTTCAACTGTGAATTCTACCAAGTTTTCAAGAAAGAATTAGTACCAATCCTGCTCAAACTCTTCAAAAATTTGGAAACGAGGGAAAGGTACCTAACTCATTCAATGAAGCCAACATCACCCTAATACCACAATCAGACAAAGATACTACAAAAAAAGAGAGAAAATTATAGACCAATCTCTTTAGTGAATATAGATGCAAAAATCCTCAACAAAATACTTGCAAATCGAATCTGGTAGCATATTAAAAGACTTATGCACCACCAGGTAGGATTTATTCCAGGTATGCAAGGCTGGTTCAACACAAGAAAATCAATTAATGTAATATACTGCACCAATAAATCAAAGCAGAAGAGCCACATGATCATCTTGATTGATGCAGAAAAGGCATTGACAAAATTCAACATCCTTTCCTGATGAAAACACTTCAAATGATAGGAATAAAAGGGAACTTTTTCAATATGATAAAGGCAATATATGAAAAACCCACAGCTAACATCACACTCAATGGGGAGAGACTGAAAGCTTTTCCTCTAAGATCAGGAACAAAACAGGGATGCCCACTATCACCATTGTTATTCAACATTGTGCTGGAAGTTCTAGCTAGAACAATTAGGCAAGAAAAAGAAATAAAAGTCATCCAAATTGGAGAGGAAGAAGTAAAACTTTCACTATTTGCAGATGACATGATTCTATATGTAGGAAATCCAGAAAAATCTACAGCAAAGCTACTAGAACTAGTCAATGAATACAGCAAAGTAGCAGGCTACAAGATCAACACGCAAAAATCTGTAGTGTTTCTATACACAAGTAATGTGCAACAAGAGGAGGAAATCAAGAAAAAAAACCCATTTATGTTAACAACCAAAAGAATCAAATATTTAGGAATAAACTTAATCAAGGGCATAAAAGACCTTTGCACAGAAAACTATAAGAAATTGCTAAAGAAACTGAACAGGACCTAAAAAAAAATGGAGGAACATGCCATGTTATGGATTGGAAGACTAAATATAGTTAAGATGGCAATTTTACCTAAACTGATTTAGAGATTCAATGCAATACCAATTAAAATCCCAACAACTTTACAGAAAAAGAGAAACCAATAACCAAATTTATTTGGAAGGGGAAGCTGCCCTAAATAGCCAAAAAATATCTTGAGAGAGAGGAACAAAGTAGGAGGTCTCACACTACCTGACTTTGAAACATATTACAAAGCTACAGTGGTCAAAAGAGTATGGTACTGGCACAAGGACAGATATACTGACCAATGGAATTGAATTGAATGTTCAGAAATAGACCCCTACATGTACAAACAGTTGATCTTTGATAAGGCAGTCAAGCCAAAGCAACTGTGACAGAGCAGCCTCTTCAATAAATGGTGTTTGGAGAATTGGATATCCATTTCCAAAAGAATGAAAGAGGACCCCTATCTCACACATTATACAAAAATTAACTTGAAATGGATCAAAGACATTATCATTAGCATCAAGAACATAAGACTCTTAGAAGAAAAGGTACAGCAATATATTAAACACCTTGTGATGTCCTAGAACTCACACTCAAGGTGTGAGCAACCAAAGAACAAATAGATAAATGGGATCTCCTTAAAATTAAACACTGTTGTACATCAAAGGACTTTGTCAAAAAAAGTAAAAAGGCAACCTATGCAATGGGATACAATATTTGGAAACCACATATCAAATAAGGGTTTAATATCCCAAATATATAAAGGGATCCTACAACTCAACAACAGAAAGACAAACAATCCAATTTTAAAATGGGCAAAAGACATGGACAGACACTTTTCTGAAGAGGAAATACAAATGGCTCAAAAACATGAAAAAATGCTCAACTTCACTGGCTATTAAGGAAATGCAAATCAAAACCACAAGGTGATATCCTCTCACACCTTCCATATGGTCATTATCCAAAAAAAAAAACAAAATTACAAGTGCTGGAGAGGATGTGGAGAAGGAGGCACACTTATTCATTGTTGGTGGGAATGTAGAATGGTGCAAGCCCTCTGGAAGACAGTGTGGAGATTCCTCAGGAAGCAAAGTATAGATTTGCCATATGACCTAGCTATTCCATTGCTAGGTGTATACTCAGAGTAACTGAAAGTTAAGACACAAATGGACATTTGTAAACCAATGTTTGTTGCAGCTTTATTCATGATTGCCAAGAGATAGAAACAGCCCAAATGTCCAAAAGAGATGAGAGGATAAACAAACTGTGGTACATACACATGAAATATTACCTAGCTGTAAGACAGAACAAAGACATGGAACATATAATAAGGTTGATGAACCTTGAGGACATTATGTTGAGTGAAGTTAGCCAGAATAAAAGAACAGATACTGTATGGTCTCATTAATATGAACAGATATTAATGAACAAACATTGAGAGTTACTAGCTGACAACACAGGCTACCAGGAGAAAGAAAGAGGGCAGAAATTGCATATTTGATGCTGAAGGACTACAGAATGTTCAGCAGGATTGGTTGCATAGATCCAGAAATAGCATAATACTGTGTGAAGATAGCACAATATTGTAAGTACGCTGAACAAAGATGTCTGTGAGTACATCTGAAAGAGGTGGGATAAGGGAATGCATGACACCAGAGTTAAAGAGAGATGATAAAGACTGGGACTCTATAATATGGCAAAAACTTGAGTGGCCAATGACTGTTACTAAATGTAGAAATATAAAAATGTTTTTACATGTGGGAGAACAAATGAATGTCAACCATGCAGAGTGTTGAAAAATGGATGGTACCTGTGAAAAAACATAATCAAAGCAAACTGTAGTCTAAGGTCAACAATAACATTGTAATATGCTTCCATTAAATGTAACAAAGGCAATATAGCAAAGCTAAATGTGTATGAGGGGGGCTATAAGGGAGGGAGATGAGATTCTTGATAGTGGTGTTGTTTTCTGTCCTTACTATTATATTGACTTTTATGATAAATTATTTTTCTTTTTATCATCTTTTTTATTATTTACTAAAAAGAAAAACAAAAAAGAAACATTTTTTGAAGTAACCAATATACTCAAGTGCTGATTGTGGTGATAAATGTACAACTTTATGATGATCCCATGAACAACTGAATGTACACTGTGCATAAATGTATGGTATGTGAATATAACTTTATAAAATTATAGGAAAAAATATAAATAGGAGTAAAAGTGTTGGAGAAAACATGGAGAGAGGGATTTAATACCTACCTACTGTTGATAGCAGGCAGAATGGTGTAGCGTCCCTGGAGATCAGTGTGATGGTTCCATAAAAAGCTAAGTATGTGGGGGCCATAGGTCCTGCAACCTCATTATGGAGTATGTAATTGGAAGATCTGAGAGCAGAGACATGAATGGACATTTGCACACTGGTTTTCATGGAGGCAGTATTCATGATTTTCAATGCATGGAGGTGGCCTGAGTACTTAGACTGAGGAACAGAATGGTGGACAGTGGTGTATACATACAATGGAATATTGAGCAACTATGAGAAGGAGTGAAGCTATGAGACACACGACAAGGTGAATGGATCCTTTACACAGCATTTTGAATGAAGTACACCAGAAACAAAGGCAAACACTATAATTCCTCACCCATATGGACTAACTACAATGTGTAAACTCAGAATTGAATCTTAGAACACAGCTTAAAAAGGGAATGATTATTGTAATGGTCCTTATATTGTGAGCTCTTACAGCAGTCAAATCTATTCCTGAATTGTACTAGCTATCTCCAAACTTTGAGATGCTGATCCCTTAGTGTATAACCTGATTGGCGAATGACACATTGGGTATCTGTGTGACACATGAATCTCAGAGCTAGAGCTTGGCAGATATGAATGTCAGTATTAGTAGTGCATAGAGCAACTGTTAAAAAAGAAAAGCTGAAAAAGAGCCCAGACCTCAATAAGTGATATGAATGAAGCAGATCTGGTTATAACTAGGGCAAACCAGGCCAAAGGTTAAAGGACAAAACTGACTGTTTTAAAACTTCAACTTCCATGAGAGACCAAGTGAAGAGATGCCTATTTGGTGCAGGATCCATTTTCTAGACAGTATAACTCTATAGTCAGTGTGTTCAAACACCACAATTACATGGAACTTTGAATAGGAAGTGAGATATGGTAGGTTTGTATAGAGTGAAATAGTGACACACCCCAAAATAATTTGGGCAGAGAATAGAAATATATTTGCAGGGCCCCCCTGAGGTGCTGCAGGAAAATGAGAAAGTATTAGACTTCCTCACCTGGACTGATGCTGATGTCACAACCATTGAGGACTTGCTGTTTGATGTGCTGAGCCTTTTATCATGGGACTTGCCCTTATGAAGCTCATTACTGCAAAGAAGAGGCTAAACTTGCATATAATTGTGTGTCTAACAGTCTCCCCCTGAGTACCTTTATGTTGCACAGTTGTGGCCCTCTCTCTAAGCCACCTCCACAGGTGAACTCACTGCCATCCTCCTCTAAATGAGACCTGAATCCCAGGGGTGTAAATCTCCCTGACAATGCAGGATATGACTCCAGGGGATGAATCTGGACCTGACATTGTGAGATTGACAATATCTTCCTGGTCAAAAGGGGGACAAAAAATGAAAGAAAATCAAGTTTCAGTGGCTTGAGAGAATTCAAATGGAGTGGAGAGATTGTTCTGGTGGAGATTCTTATGCACTATATAGATAACACCTTTTCAGTTTGTTGTATTGGAATAGCTAGAAGGAAATACCTGAAATTATCAAACTCCAGCCCAGCAGTCTGGACTCTTGAAGACAATTATATAACAACATAGCTGACAAGTGGCAACAGTGTGATTGTGAAAACCTTGTGGCTCACAGTCTCTTTAGCTAGTGTATGGATGGATGACTAGAAAAATGGGGACAATAACTAAATGAAAAATAGGGTGGGAAGAGGGGGATGATTTGCATGTTCTTTTTTACTTTTATTTTTATTCTTATTCTGATTCTTTCTGATGTAAAGAAAATCATCAAAAATAGATTGGGGTGATGAATGCATAAGTATATGATGATACTGTGAACATTTGATTGTACACCATGGATGATTGTATGGTATGTGAATATATTTCAAGAAAACTGAATTTAATTTAAAAGAGCTAGGGGATGTTTTGGGTCATAAGAATTGTTTAAAAATGGTAAGTCATGAGGATTGTACAACTAATGGATGATAATGTTAGATACTGATTGATTATCATGGACAGAACATGTGCCGTATGAAATGGGGAAACCCTACTTTATAAGTCAAACCCTCAATTTTGAGGCTTGCTCTTATGAAATTTATGGTTGTACAAGGGAGGGTGAAGCCACCTATAATTACAACTATGAGTCACCTCCAGAGAACCTCTTTTGTTGCTCAAATGTGGATTCTCTCTCTTTTAGCCCAAGTTGGCAAGTAAATTCATCACCTTCACCCCCTACATGGTACAGGACCCCCCAGGTGAGCAAGTCTCCTAAGTGATATGGGACACAGATTCTGGAAATAGCCTGACCCTGGCATCAAGGGCTTCAGAATGCCTTTTTGGCCAAAATGGGGAAAAGAAAGGAAACAAAATAAAGTTTCTGTGGCCAAGAGATTTCAAATATAGTGGAGAAGCTGTTCTGGAGGTTACTCCTATGCAAGCTTCAGCTAGATATCCCAAAAGTCCACAGTATGGTAAGCCCGATTCAACAGTAGTCCCAAAACTCTAAAGAATTCCTGGGCCCCTATCTGAGTCTATAAAAGTTTCACTAAGTTTATTCTTCAGAAACTTAAATTGTCCTGAGAGCTCCTATTTCAGCTATTTCCCCAAACCTAAAGGCAACACTCTCTTCAAGAACATCAAAGAGTTGCATCTCCTTTTCCCATAATGGTGACACCCCCTTTCAACATGAACAAATTAGGGTGGTCACTGCCTAGAAATCCCTAAAGATTGGGAAACTCATTAAACTAGAGGAAGAGGTACCAACAGACAAGACGGAATTTAACAAAGGATTATGAGTACCGAATCTCCATATAACTTTATTTTTCTTACTTGCCAGGGTATTAGAATAGCTAGAAAGAAAGAACTGAAATTGTGTAACTAGAACCCATAATATTTTTGAAATTTTCTGTATAGCTACTTGTTGAATTGTAATTTGTATATATGTAATATTTCACAATAAGGAAATAACTGAAACTATGGTACTGAAACCCATAACATTCTTGGAAATTTCCTATATAGCTACTTGTTAATTGCATTTTTAAATTTATCACCTTTATGCATATATGTTATATTTCATGATAAGGAAATAACTGAAACTGTGGAACTGTAACCCATAACATTCTTTGAAATTTGCTTTCTAACTACTTGTTAACTTGCACTTGGGAAGTGATCACTTCTATGTTACCTGGGACTTACTAAGTGCACAGCAACACAAAAAAGTAACTGATATTAAAACAATGAAAATTTAGAATCAGAATTTGTTGAATTACTTTAAGATTTAATTTAATAGTACCTGGTATTTTACTTGATATTTTTGACAGGTTATGTTGCATGCTATAATTTATTAGTGTTCTATTCATCATCAGGAATATATTCACTGAGCATCCAGTGTGTCCTAAAGGGCCTGTGACTGAATTCCTAGAAGGGTTTCACTGTAAATGGAAATTTGTTGTAGCAAAGAGATGCTCAAAGGCAGACTTAAATTCTCTAATTTCCATTCATTTCCCTCCTCATCCCAATCGCTCCAGCCTCAGTAGACTTAGTCACCATCACATTAACCCAACCCTATTAACACCTCTGTTTTGTCTTTCCACTTGTTAAAAAATAGAATACTTTGAGATTATCACTTAAGAAAAATTAGAAAATATGGATAAACACAAAGAGAAAATTAATATGTCTTATTATTTTATCACTCCAGGAGCAACCAGGGTTGAGTAATATGGCATCTATCATTTTACCTCTAGCATTCCAGGATGACTCGTACCTTGGAAAGTGTATTGCAGCATGCCCTTTTTATTATACAATGTATCAGGGACATCCTTCAGGCCTGTGAATGTGCATCTGAACCAACCATCCCACACTCCTAATTTATTTGGCAAATCTTCTACCAGTCCCATGGAGTGTTTCCAGATTTTCCTTGAACTAATGATGAAATGTTTATATTCCTACCTAACCCTTGGAATAAATTAAGCCATGAAGTCAGAATTCTTTCTTTCCAGTTAGCCCTTGCCTACCCCGTAGAAGTCAAGGCAAAATCTCCATCTCTCATCTTGAGAACTTCTTACCTGCTTCCTGTGGTTAACAACCAACCTTTGATTTGCTCCTCAAAACTGCATGCTCCACAAGAGGAGAGGCTTCTATTCACTACAAGGCTCACCATTCACATATTCACTAGATGTCTCAACCCAGGATTTGAGCAGTTTGGTAATTGCCCAACCATTATTTAACCCTGGTTGTGGAGAACCAGGAACACACCCACAGGATCTTCATGCCTCACTCCCTTTCTCCCCACTGTGCAGCTGTTCAGAAATGCCCAGAGTCACGGTGAGGTCGGGCCTGCAGGGGTTCAGGGCAAAGTTCAAAAGCACTAAGGACCACCATACAGTTCCCTGAATCAGGAAGTCCCCACCTCCTGGCACCCTCAAACTCCTTGATCAGGGACCCTTGGGGTAGAAGAACAAGCATCCCCAGAAGTGCATCTTCTCAGACCTGTCCCTCCCTATCCTTGGGGTCTGGGTTTGTAAAGGTGTTGCCCCCTGTTCCCAACCAGTTCCTGGATGCCAGAGGTGGGGTCCAGAGCAGAGCACATTGCGTGCCAAAGGCTAAGGTCAGAGGATTCCATACTCCAGGCTCCTGTGCAACTAGTGTCTCCAGAGCCAGCCTTGGCTCCCAGAGTAACTTGGGGCCAAGGGAGTGGGGATTGTTCAAGGCTCTTCACTTCCTCCACTCACCAGCTGCTGGGATGGCTGTTCTGGCCTTCCCACCCTCTTTACCACTGCTAGGATGTGGGCACTTCTGTTCACTGAAAGTGCTAAGAAGGTAGCTTCCACCTGCAGGATCCTGACCTCGGAGGACTCAGGGGTTCACAGGGTGGGGATGCAGAGAAGGCCCAGTGTCCAGGGGCTCCAGTGGGAAGCAGCCAACCCCTTCCAGACCAAAACCCAACTCTAAGTGCATCCCCCATGCCCCCCACCACTCCCAACACCGGAAGCCCTGGGACCCGAGCCCATGGGCAGGGCTGGCCCTCTCCCAGGGAATTGGTGTGCAGGCACAGCCCACATGGTGGTGACTGTGACCCGGTGACCCTGTGACCCCACGACCCCGTGACCCCACCCATGTCACCACCTTGGCACCCAGCCCCCACCAACGGCACAGGCCAAGGCCCCTAGGCTGTGGAAATGGCAGCGGGGAGTACCCAAGCCTTGGAGACCCTGGTGAGTTTAGACACTGGCAGCTGTGTGTGGGGGGGTGCGGTGGCCAGCCGACACAGCACCCAGAGGCAGGAGCCCCCAGGCTGGATACAGCATGGAGTTCATGGGGCTTCTGAGCCCCAGGCATGCCCCGACATGTATTGGGGTGCCGGGTGGGTGGGGGTCCTCTCCGCACACACACCCTGCAAGTTTCCTCTACCCCCTTCATGAATACCCAAGTCGAAACCACGGGGACCTCAGATGAATCCATTTCTGATCTTAAATTACAGTTCCTGGTCAGACTGTCAGGTGCAGTGTAGGCCTGGCTTCCAGCTTTGTCTCCTCATCCCACCTCTAGCAGCTCCCAAATGTCTGGTGGGGATGAGTCAGTGCTGAAGGAAATGGTCCTGAGGAGCCCTCCCTGCAGTGGAAGGCCCTGGAAGCTTTGATCCTTTGAGGAGGGGACACAGGGTCTTCGGCTCCTTAACTGAAGTCCAGAGCCTCCTGAAATCAGAAGGGGAAGCTGTTACCAGACCAAGACAGTGGATTCTGTTACACTATGCACTTTTCAAATGACCAAATCCTGAGACACTGGGGTTTCAAAGACAGAAAGACTTCTATTGCTAGGTGGGAAGCAGGAGAACAGATGGCCTGTCAGTCCAAAATCTGTCTCCCCAAACTGCAGTAATTCTGATCATTTTAAAGCATCAAAAGATGGGCACATTTTAGGATAATGAGTACAGTGGCCCCCAGATTATGTAATTAGAGGTGATCTAATTATTTAGCTTGTGCAGATTGATTACATGCTTAGTCACAGAACATCTGTAAGAAAATGGCAGACTTAATATGAAGGTGTGTGTGATTTTTAGTATTATAATGAGGTATAGGTGACTTGTAGGTTAAAGTCTAAGCTACTACACATGTCAGGTGGGCCCTTTTTGGTTAGATCCAGTTTTGGTTATCAAGATCACTTTGGACTTCAGGTGGATTAGTTCTGGGCTGACCCAAGACCCTTCATTAATAAACATTAGGGGCTGTTTTAGTGGTCATAAGACTTGGAAGTCAAAAAACTGGATAAATAGGTACAATTGAAGATTAGTCACAAGGTTTTTACAATTGCAAGGGCACATGATAAAGGCTGTACAATCATTATCAGAGATCAAGGCAGCTGGATTACAATTCAGGTTTCAGGTTTTCCCTCTGTCTACTCTAATGTACCTGAAAGTAAAAAAGCAATATCTATATAATGATTCAATTGTCATAATCAGTCCTTAAATACTAACTTCTCAGTAACAATGAGTAGACCAGCATGGGCATCCAAGGGCAGCTGCTGAAAGTCCTGAGTCAGGGTCTGGAAACTGGTGAGCCACTAAAGTCTGGGAAGTGAGGGATCTGGAGACTAGAGCAAGTCTCCCTGGTTGGGGTGAGGTGGAGAAGGAAGGAGGAGCAGCAGCTGGGCCTCTCAAGAATCAGCCCAGGAATTCCAAGGGCAGTGTGCAGGAACAGCCAGGTTAGAGAGAATGAGAAAGAGCAGACCATCTGTGGCAGCAGAACAGACAGGGCCTGCCACCTGTCCTCTTTGTACATGTAGGTTCTTGCTGCCTTTTGGAGTGCAGTTTGGCATTATCAGTGAAAACTTTTAATGTCCATATTAATTTTGTTAATTCTCCACTTTAATTTCAGTTCTACGGTTGTGAACAGGGGTGTTCTGTTTGAAAAGGCAGGCACCAGGATGCCACCTGTGTCCATGGGGGGGACCCACTTCAACCACCTCTTGTCCTTCATTGATGGAACACATGGTGGGACTGTTTTATGGGCAGACTTGTGTGTGATTGTCAGGCATGGGCCTGTCTGTCTCTGATGTTAAAATGGGTGTATGTGTGTCTACATAGATTTGTATAAACTAAGGAAAAAATTCAGAAATCCTGGAAATCCAACTGACTAGGGCTTAGATCTGAAGGTGTCAGGTAGAAGGCCCATGGGGGAGAACACTTGACTCCCCAGGTGGCAGAGTAACCTTCTGGGTTTAGATGAGGTCTATGCTCAGGCACAGGGGCCAGGCTTCTGGGGTCACCACCTTGCAACCTTTGGATGTTTCCATGACTCTCTGATCTGGATGTCCTCACCTGCAAAGGGGGAAAGCTCTAGGAGACATCTCACATGCTCCTGTGAAGGATATTGAGTCAAAGCTCCCATGCAGGACCTGTCCCTGCCAGGATCAACAAGCAGCACCACTAACTGGGGCTTTCCTTTCTTGACCTTTGTTGTTGGTTTGACCAGGGCAGCTTTTACTTCTTCATGTTTTCCAGTATTAGTCAAGTAAAATTTTGTTGTTTCTTTTTCCAAAATCAAGATGCTTAAATGCAGATGGTGACAGTAGTCCTTCAGCTTTAGTTGTTTCTTTGCTGAAATGGAAATGATATTGCCACCCCTAGCCAGGGTGCTTCCTAAGTACATGGGAAGGCATGTGACTTCTGTGGCAGAAACTGGGAAAATCCTGGTGAGGCGAACAGCAGCCCCCACTAGGCTGAGAGGCCAGAGAAGGAGTCAGAGAGAAACCCAATTGTAGGATGAGTGTGGAGGCATGAAGTGCAGAGTGCCTGGGTGGAGCTGTGTGGTTGGGGTGCCCAGGATGGGTCCCTCAGCTGCCAGAGTCAGTGTGACCAACAGAGGCAGAGGAGAGGTTCAGCAACTGAGGCAAGCTGTGGAGGGTGGCCCAGGTACCTTTGTGGTGCTCAGAAAGTGTTCCTAGAGGACTGCATTTTTAGGGGATTGGGAGGAAATTCTCCAGGACATCTGACATCCCTCACAACTGCCTTTTCTCAGGTGGACTCCTTTCACTCTGAGGCACCATGTGGAGATAGTCTGAGGATGGGGAGTGTGTGGCTGGTGCCATGTGCATCATGTGGTAACCTGGCTTGTGCTGTTGAGACTGTTCTCCATGTTGGCAGTATGGGTCCCTGACTGAGATGTGATGCAGAGCTTCCCAGCACTGCTGTGGGAGAACAGGGATGCCTGCACAACAGCTCTGGATCTGGTGGCCCTTGTGGGAAGGTTGTGCTGGGACCTAGAGGATGAACTGGTCAAGGCAGAGCCCTAGGTGGAGGCTCTACTGGAGAGCTGAACTTTCCTGTAACTCATGGACACAGTGAGGACATTTTGCCAGTGTGCACATACATGCTGGCCTAGCAGGAGCAGTCCCAGGTGCTTCCAGGCTCCTGGAGGTCAGCCTGGGGTTGATGGGGGAAGGGAGAGGGGAGCAGTGCTGCCCTGATTGCAGGCCAAAGTGTCCACAATATGTCTAGGTAGCTCATCCTGGGTCCCAAGGTCCTGTCCTCATTTAGCAGCAAACTTGACCTGTGCTGGTGTGTGTTACTGAGGGTCTCTATGTACCCACTTCTCTGATGATTTGTGACATAAATTAGTGTGGGGTTGACTAAGAGATGGTGGCCCAGGTGATGCTGGGTTGATGCAGGTTAAATGGTGTACACCTTGTATACCTTCCACAAATTTTGTTTTTAAACACTTTTTATTGTGAAATATTATATACAAGAAAAGTGATAAATTTCAAAATGTAGTTTAACAGGTACTTATAGAGCAAATTTCAAAGTATAGTATGGGTTACATTTCCACAATTTCAGGTATTTCCTTCTGGCTGTTCTAATACACTAGAAGCTAAAAAGAAATATCTATGTGATTCAGTAGTCATTTAGTAAGGCCATCTCCCCTCACCTCAACACTAATAGACTTGAGTAAAATCTGCTTTGGCTGTGAGAACAGCAGAAGAGAGAAAAAGGAAAAAAATAAGCTACTATTGAGAACACAGGCATATCTATTCTGTGTAGATTTATACTGTGGATATGAAGAGGATGGGTGAGGTAGTATGGTGGATGGACTGCAGGAGGCTGGAATGATTCCCTCCTAATGCTGTTTATGACCTTTTTATTCCCTGCCCTAGAGTGTGGGTGGGACCTTTGATGTACTTGTAGCCTACAGAATATGGCAAAGGTGAAGTAATTTTGCAGGTGGAATTAAGGTCCCAGATCAGTAATTTTGCTTTACTCAAAAATGAGATTGCACTGTTTTAACCAGAGTTAATCCATAAAAGCCCTTCAAAGAGGGCCTGGTACCTTCCTGAAGGTAGTAAGAATTGCAAATCCTCTTTCCAGGAGGTTTCATTCTAAACTCAAAACTAATTTTTTAGAGGCTTCATTCTAAACTCAAAATAATTTTTAGAGGTCAGTAATCACTATACTCTGAATGGTAAGTGAGCATACAAAGAGAGATATCCATTTCAAAAAGTTTTTATATCCTTATTTGAAAACTGATTCTCAAATTTTGAAGGTTTTAATGATTTAACCAGGAAGCAACCTCTTATTTATAATTTAGCTGTGAAATATTGATTTTAATAAGGAAAATAATATTAAGATGGGACAAAATATATTCTTATACATTTAAAAAAAATTTTTGAGGTACAACCTTCAGAAATTTTCCCAAAATTTATGACAATTAACCTTCAGAGTAAAGCAGGCAAGTGTATTTATTAAAAGAAGGGAAGGAGGAGGGAAAGAGAGAGAGATTGAGAGATTGGGAGGAGAGGAGGTGCCTTATTAGAACCAGTCTTTGGGTTGATGTAAAGGCTTAGTAATCTTGTGATAGTACAATTTGAATACAATCAACAGCAATGAATTCTGTAGTTGAATGTGGTTAAAAGGGGGACTTTTAGGTTTATATGTGTTACTAGAACAAAAACATAAAAAGAAAAACAGGACAGTACAACACAGTGAACCCTAATGCAAATGATAGGCTATAGTTAATAGTACAATTATGAAATGTTCTTTCATGAATTGCAATTGATATACCGCTGTAATTTATAGTTTAAATCATAAGATGGTATGTGGGAACAACTGTACTTTATGCATGATTTTTTTTCTGTAAGCCTACTATTTCTCTAATTAAAAAATGAAAAAAGTAATAGGATTCAGATAAAAAAGTTGGAAAAAGATTTAAGGAGATTTAAAGAGAAAATAGGAGAAAAATAATTACTGTGTATCCACAGCTAAGTGGTCCTCTTTTGTAGTTTAGCTTACATTCCTTGGATTCTTTTTATATTCCAGGCACCATGCTGTGTTTACACAGAAAATGTAATTTAACCTTTATAATAATCTTAATAGATAGATGAGGAAGTTGATATTCAAGGAGGTTCATAAATTTGCCTAAATGTAAGGAAGAATCCAATGCAGTTGTATTCTAACAAGGACTGGCTGAAGATGGGAGAATAGGCATGGTTGTGGATTCCATGTTTCAAGATTTTGGGAATTATTGGAAATAAGAGAAAAAATATAAGGATGTAATATCTCACACTTTCTTCTGTCATTTAGGCTCAGCTTGCTTTGTTATTCCTGTAAGTGTGATACTGATGTGCAATAAACCACATAAATATACTGGACTCTAGAAAATATGTATCTACAACTTTGGAATTCCTGACATGTAAAGAAGGGATTTCTAGTGGGAGAAGAAGCTCAGGTAAAAATTTGATACCAGGACATTAATGCATCTAAAATCTCACTAATTCCCTATCACTGTATTAGAAAGCATCTTGTGAGTAAATGTCAGACATTTCTTCAGAAGTATTTCTTTGCCTATTATATTCACTGCACAGTGCTCTTCTTTATACCTTATACTCTGAGGATGATACCTCACTGCACAACATACAAGAGTCCCTAAACTCATTAATCCATTGAAGGATTGAGTTTATATAAAAATGCTACCATACAGAGTAATAAACACTGTCTTATTTTGCCAGAGCTGCTATAACAAATACCACAGACTAATTGTCTTCAACAATTTATTGTTGGCAGTTTGGGAGGCTAGCAGTCCAAAACCAAGGTTTTGGCAGGCCCTGCCTTCTCTGAAGTCTGTAAGGTCCTTCTGGTGACTCACAGGCATAATCAGTCCCTGAACCATGTCACATGGCAGTCTGTCCTGTTCGGTCTCTACATCTGGCTTCTAATTCTCCTGCTCAGTCATCTTGTCTCTGTCTAGTGTCATAGGTTCATTTCTTTACATCTGCTACCTATGATATCCATTAGAAAAGGCCTGAGCCTAATGAGGTCCTGATTCAATACATTTGAGCTTCATCAAGTTACCTCCCACTCAATTATGAGTATAGGTAGAGGCAATAGTTTAAAAGTATAGAGCACTTAAGCTAAAACAAAGAAGTTTACAATGTAAAAATTAATTGATACATTACCAAGCCTGGGAGCCCCCACCCCTCCAGACACAGCTGGATATGAGATTAGAGAGAGCTCTTTTTTGTTTGAGTTACAGAAAATTTATAGCATCTTGATTTAAAGTAATTTTAATTAAGTTATATTCTATTTTTACATTAAATGATGCTTCAAGAATGTGAATGTCTCACTTAAAGCTTATCAGTCCATGAGTGGTTCAAGATCAAAGGAGGGTATCCACATTATCAGAGACTTAGGCTTGAATGCTTGTAAAACTCTACCAGTAATATTTTTACTAATTAGGCTATGATTTCTGTAAGAGCATGATAATATACTTTTAATTGCCTAAAGTTCATAAACTCAATTTTATCAGGAAGAACCACTGAAAAGAAACACAATTTGAGGAATATTCCTTAAAAGGATGGTTCAGCAGTTTTATAATAAGTCCAAATGAAGGAAATAATTGAGATATATTCAGACAAAAGAGAATAAATATACCTGTAAAAGAAATGCCACATTTGATATGAGACTGGACACTATTTTTGTTTTGTTCCTTTTCACATTTGTATCATTATTATTGCTATTAACATTTTGCTTGGTTGATAGGACATAATTGGGAAATTGTTGAGGTGGGGACCAGGACCATAGGTGAGAAATTTACATTGTGGTAAATTTAATGATTTTCATAATGTTCCTGTGAATACATAAGAGATTGTCTCTGTTCTTCAGTGAAATACTACAAGAATAGTTAAAAAAACTGACATTTTTAAATGTAAATTTAAACTCATTAAAGAAAACCTCACTATACAAGAAATATGAAACAATATTAAATCAGTGAAAAAAGAAATTAGAGACAGTTTACATGTGTTGGTGTCCCTCCTAATGAAGGCACAGGGTCAGATCAGGGTGAGATTACATTGACCTGCTTTCATGGGATATGGGAAGAATGGTCACAGTCAGTTCCATGTGGGCTTACTCCCTTGGGCTTCAGCAAATTTGGGAATGGGGAGTTCAGGGAATTCTTCTTCCTTTGCTAATAAACTTTCTTTCAGATCTGGAACAAAATGTGTGCCACATTTGTAGTTAATCTCTCTGAAGTACAGCACCATATAAAAGGGGGACTTAGGGTCAGCATTCAAACTTACTTGTGTATCATTCTATCTGACAGACCCAGGGTATGTTGGCTCCCTAGACAGGGATAGTCATTAGTGCAAAGTTGATTCCTGGACCAAGGAACAAATATTCAGAGTACACCATCATGTTTGCCCTCTGGGAGTCTCCAACCCTGTCCCCAATCATGCCTCCAAACCACTCTATACAAAAAATAACAGCCTCTCCACATATCATGTGTTTTTCATCACAGGACCACCTTGACTGTCACTCAGGATTTAGGCCCAGAATGAGACTTTTTGCAAGCATTAATAGGGCAAGAAATCCCACAACAAAGACAGCCATGAGCCATCCTCATGTCAGCTATAAACAGTGGAAAGGGCAGACACCTCAAATTTGTCCAGGTTTCTCTGATTTTAGTAGTTTCATTTACTGCAAATGAGCATGCCTCATGGTAGGCTCTGCTTAGTGAGCACCTGGGATGCTAAGCTGCTTGTCTCAGATCCAGTGATAATTTCTGTGCTATTGGAAAAAACAGAAGGACCAAGCTTGGCCAGGGACACTTCATTGAAGTTCCCCCTACCCAATATCCAGTTGGAATTTGCCCTTGGGCATTCCTTTAGAGCTTCCTCCAGTGAGAGTCAAACCCTCACCATCCATCAGGGCTACAGGTGATCCTCAGGGCTGCAGAATTGTCCTCATACATCTACAACAATCTGCACAGTCCACAACATCTCCACAATCACCTGCACACTTGGGGATCCTATTATATTTTCAGACCACAGGGCAGTCATTGTGATAGAGCCCTGTTGCTTACCAGCCTGATGCCTAATGTGAGGTATGAGAGGCTCAGTGTAATTTGCATATGTGCATTACAAGCACCCACCAGAATTTTATGCTGCTTTTGAACCTGGACACTGTATCCTCCAGAGGTTCAAGCCCCGCTGAGATTTCTTCCATGAGTTTTCTCAACATGGGATTTCCTGCTGTATATTAGACACACCAGGGTACAGGGATTCCTATTTGGGGTAATGGACTAAATTCAGAAACAGTTGGTGTGGTGTGTAGCTGCTTGTGCACACAAGACTCTACTGAAAGGCCTCTATTTTTAAGTGGATATGAGGGATGTTGAGTCATGTACCTGGAACTAGATGACAAGAGGGGGAAAATGGAAACCTAGGACCCTGCAGCAATCAACAATACCCTAAGGATGATACATGGACTGTATGAAGAGTACTATTTATAGTATTAGACATCTTTAACCAGATGCCTTGAAGATAACCCATTAATGTAAACATGTGCAATGAGGGAAGCAAAGAAGTTATTTCAGGTTAATTGCTTTCCTGAAACTTTTCTTTGCTTTAATATAAAATTGTGATTTTTGACACTTGTGTGTTGTTGCAGCTAATAGCTGATGTTTAAATAAATTCAGTAAAATGAAAAAAGCAAAAATGAAACATCTCATTTGAAAAAAATCACCATGAGGTCACCATAATTTTCTGCCAATGCAGCCTAAAATTCATAAACTCAATTTAATCAGGAAGAATGTCTGGAAAAAAACAGAATTTTAGGAATATTCTTAAAAAGATGGTTCAGCAGTTTTCTAATATGTCCAGATGAAGGAAATAATTGAGATATATTTTGATGAAAGAAAATAAATATACCTGTAAAATTAATGCCACATTTGATATGAGACTGGACACTATTTTTGTTAGTGGCTTTCTACATTTCTATCATTATTATTACTATTAACATTTTGCTTGGTTGATAGGACATGATAGGGTAACTGCTCAGGTGGGGATCAGGACCCTAGAGGAGATATTTGTACTACAACCAGGTTAATTTAATGATTGTGGTAATATTCCTGTGACTATGTAAGAGAATGTCTCTGTTCTTAAATGAAATGCTACAAGAATAATTAAAGAAACTGACTTTTTTTAACATAATTTTAACACTCTTAAAGAATACACTATTACACAAGGAATATGAATCAATGTTAATTTTGTGAAAGAGAAATTAGATAAAGACAGTTCACATGTGTTAGTTTCCCTCCTCGTGAAGGCACAGGGTCAGATCAGGGTAAGATTACACTGACCTGCTTTCATGGGATATGAGAAGAATGGTCACAGTCAGTGCCACTTTGGCCTACTCCTTTGACTTCAGAAAATTTGGGAGTGGAGAGGTCAGGAAATTATTCTTCTTTTGCTAATAAACTTGCTTTCAGATCTGGAACAAAATATGTGCCACATTTGTGGTTAATCCCTCCCAAGGCCAGCACCATGTAAAAGGGGGACTTGCAGTTGGCATTCACAGTTACATGCGTGTCATTCTAACAGGCAAGGCAGGGTATATTGGTCCCCAGGACAGGGATAACCCTCATGTCCATATTTCCTGGACCAAGTATCAAACAATACTCAGTGTACACCATCATGACTTCCCTCTGGGAGTCTCCATCACTGTACACATTCAAGCCTCCAACCCACTCAACCAAAAATAATGACCTCTCCTCATACCATGTTCTCTTCATCACAGGACCACCTTGAATGACCTGCAACATTTGGGCCCAGAATGAGATTTCTGGCAAGCATAAATAAAGCTAGAGATCCCACCACTAAGACAGCCATAAGCCAATCCTCATATCATCTATAAACAGTGGAAAGTTCAGACAGATCAAAGTTGTCCAAATTTCCCTGACATAAAGTGGGTTCATTAACTTCACATGGTCGTGCCTCATGGTAGGCTCTACTAAGTGAGAAACCAGGATGCTAAGCTGCCTGTCTCAGATTCAGTGGGAATTTCTCTGTCATTTTAAAAAAAGAGGAGGGCCCAAACTTTGCCATTGGCAATTCATTAAAGTTCCCCATACCCCACTCCAAAATAGAATTTGCACTTGGGCATTCCTGTAGAGCTTCCTCCAGTAAGAGTCAAACTCACACCATCCAACTAGGCTGCAGGTGATCCTTGGGGCTGCAGAATCATCCTCATATACCTATAACAAACTGCACAAGCCACAATACCACAACCATCACCTGCACCCTTGGGGATGCCATTATATTTTGACACCACAAGGCAGCCACTGGAATAGAGTTCTGTGGTTTAGCAACTTGATGCCTTTTGTGCAGTAGGAGAGGGTCAGCATAATTTGCATATCTGCATTCCAAGCACCCACCGGAATTCTATGCCACTTTGGAACCTTGGCTGACACTGTCTTTTCCACAATTTCAATCCCCTCTGAGATTTCTTCCATGAGTTTTCTCACCTTGGTATTTCCTGCTGTATATTAGACAAACTAGGGTACAAGGAATTCTCTTTGGAGTATGGGAAAGATTCAGAAACTGTAGGTGTGGTGTGTAGCTGCTTGTGCACAAAAGACTCTACTGAGAGGCCTCTATTTGTAAGTGGGTATGAGGGATGTGGAGTCATGTAACTGAGGCTAGATGATAAGAGGGGAAAAAGGAAACCTATGACTGTGCAGCAATAAAGAATACCCCAAGGAAGATACATGGACTTTATGAAGAGTACCATTTATAATATTAGAAATCTTTAATCATATGCCTTGAAGATAACCCATTAATGCAAACTTCTGCAATGCAGGAAGCAAAGAAGTTATTTCAGGTTACTTGCTTTCCTGAAACTTTGCTTTGCTTTATTATAAAGTGGTGATTTTTGATAATTGTGTGTTGTAGCTAATAGATAATGTTTAAAATAAATTCAATAAACTGAAAGAAACAAAAATGAAACTTCTCATTTAAAAAATATATCACCATGAGGGCACTATAATTTTCTGCCAATACAGCCTAGAACTCATAAACATAATTTCATCAGGAAGAACCTCTGTAAAGAAACACAGTTTGAGGAATATTATTTAAAATGATGGTTCAGCAGTTTTCTAATATGTCCAGATGAAGAAAATAATTGAGATATATTCAGATGAAAGAGAATAAATATACCTCTAAAGGAAATGCCACATTTGATATGAGACTGAACACTATTTTTGGTTTGTGGTTTTCTCATTTCTTCATTATTATTACTAGTCACATTTTGCTTGGTCAATAGGACATGATTGGGTAATTGTTCATGTGGGGACAAAGTCACTAGGTGAGATAATTCTATTACAACCAGATTAATTTAGTGATTGTGGTTATATTCCTGTGAATAGGTAAAAGAATGTCTCTGTTCTTAAGTGAAATATGACAAGATTAATTAAAGAAACTGACATTTTTAAACATAAATTAAAAATTCTTAAAAAAACATACAAGGAATATGAAACAATGTTAAATCAGTGAAAAAAGCAATTAAATAAAGACAGTTGAGAAATGTTGGATTCAGGCTCACATCAGGGTGAGATTACACAATGTCAGATGATGGTGAGATTACACTGACCTTCTTTAATGTGATATGAGAAGAATGATCACAGTCAGTGCCACTTTGGCCTACTCCCTTGGGCTTCAGAAAATTCAGGAATGGAGTACTTGGGGAAGACATCTTGCTTTGCTTAAACTTGCTTTCAGACCTGGAACAGAATATGTGCCACATTTGTTGTTAATCTCTCCCACATCAAGCACCATGTAAAAGGGGGACTTTGGTGGGCATTCACAGTTACATGTGTATCAATCTAACTGACAGAGCCAGAGTATGTTGTTCCCCATTACAGGGATATTCCTGAGAGCAATGATAATTTCTGGACCAAGGAACAAATAATATTCAGTGTACACCATCATGCCTGCCCTATGGGAGTCTCCATTCCTGCACTCAGTCATGCCTCCAACCCACTCTACAAAATAATAACAGCCTCTCCACATATCATGTGTTCTCTTGATCACCAGACCACCTGGACTATCATGCAGAATTTGGGTTCAGAAGGAGATTTCTTGCAAGCATAAATAAGGCAAAAAATCCCATCACTAAGACAGCCATGAACCAATCTTCATGTCAGGTATAAACAGTGGAGAGATCATACACCTCAACGTTTTCCAAAATTACCTGTCATAAAGTGGGTTCATTGTCTTCACATTGGCCCACCTCATGGTAGGCTCTGCTAAGTGAGAACATGGGATGTTAAGCTGCTTCTCTTAGATTCAGCAGGAATTTCTCTGCCATTGGAAAAAAAAGGCAGGCCCAAGCATGGCCAGGGGCACTTCATTAAAGTTCCCCCTACCCCTGACCCAATTGGAATTTGCCATTGGGCATTCAGGTAGAGGTTCCTCCAGGGAGAGCCAAACCCTCACTATACATCAGAACTTCAGGTCATACATGGGGCTGCAGAATCATCCTCATATACTTACAAGAAACTGCACAGGCCACCTCACCACCATCACCTGCACACTTGGGGATCCATTATATTTTCAGATGACAGGGCATCCATTTGTATAGAGCCCTGTTGCTTAGCAAGCTGATGCCTATTGTGAGGTAGGAGAGGGCCAGCACAATTTGCATATGCACATTTCAAGCACCCACCAGAATTTTATGCCAATTTGGAAGCCGGGCTGACACTGACTCCTCCACAGTTCAGAGCTTTCTTACTTGGATTTTCTCAACTTGGGATTTCCTGCTGTATATCAGATAGAGCAGGGTACAGGAATTCCAATTTGGAGTAATGGGAAAGATTCAGAAACAGTTGGTGTGGTGTGCAGCTGCATGTGCACACAAGGCTCAGCAGAGAAGCCTCTATTTGAAAGTGGATATGAGGGAGGTGAAGTCATGTAACTGGAACTAGATATATATTTGACATAGAAAGAATAATGAAGAAATACTTTGTTTTGATGGGGTCATGTTTAAGAAATGAAATTGGTTTAATTTATAAATTATTTTGTAGTGCATACAAATCAGTGATCAAACATCACATATTTCTTTTGTGTTTATTAGAGATTCATATCATTTTTAACCTAAAATAACTACTTTACTTCAAACATGCTCTTACTCTACTCCAAGAAAAGATGCAGACTTTAACCCAGCCAAGGGGTAAGAAAGACAGATAACCTAAGAAAGCAACATTACTGTAAACTAGTTCCTACCATACCCACCAGAAATTAACAAACCATAGTCATTCCTGGGCATTCACAGAACATTAAATTTACCCATGATAAATTATCTGTTTGTAGGTTATTGTTCCCCCTTCACTAATTGTTCTCTATTGCTAGGTCTCCTAAATTCTACATCGTAAACCATTTATTTTACATTTTTCCATGTTCATATAAGTGGCTTATTTTGGTCAGCATTACATCTTCAAGGTTCATCCATGTTGTCATATGTTTCACATCATTCCTTCTTAATTCCACATTCTATTCCATCATGTGTATATACCATATTTTATTTATCCACTCATCTGTTGAAGGACATTTGGGTTGTTTCCATCTCTTGGCAATTGTGAGCAATGCTGTTATGAACATTGGCATGCTGATATCTGTTCATGTCACTGCTTTCTGATCTTCCAGGTATATACCAAGAAGTGCAATTGCTGGATTGAAGGGTAACTCTAGATCTAGATTTCTAAGGAACTGCCAGACTGTCTTCTAGAGTGGCTGAACTGTTATACAGTCCCACCAACAATGAATAAGAGTTTCAATTTCTCCACATCCTCTCCAGCATTTGTAGTTTCCTGTTTGTTTTTTTGGAAACCATTGTAACTGGTGTGAGATGGTATATTTTTGTGTTCTTAATTTGCATATCTCTAATAGCTAGTGAAGATGAACATTTTTTCACATTTTTTTTTGGCCATTTGTATTTCCTCTTCAGAGAACTGTCTTTTCAAATCTTTTGCCCATTTTATAATTGGGCTGTCATTGAATTGTAGGATTTCTTTACATATGCAAGATATCAGTCTTTTGTCAAATACATGGTTTCCAAAATTTTTTCCCATTGTGTTGGCTGTTTCTTCAACTTTTTGACAAATTCCTTTGAGATACAGAAACTTCTAAGCTTGAGGAGTTCTAATTTATCTACTTTTTTGTTTTGTTGCTTGTGCTTTGGTTGTAAGGTCTAGGAAGTGACCACCTAAAACAAGGTTTGAAAATGTTTACCTATATTAACTTCTAGGAGTTTTATGGTACTATCTTTTATATTGAGGAATTTGATCCAGTTTGGGTTAATTTTTGATGTAGGGGTCCTCTTTCATTCTTTTGGATATGGATATCCAACCCTCTCAGCCCCATTTGGTGAAAAGAATGTTATGTCCCATTTCAGTGGCTTTGGGGATCTTGTCACAGGTCAGTTGCCCATAGATCTGGGGGTATATCTCTGAATTCTCAATTCAATTCCATTGATCAATATACCTGTCTTTGTGCCAGTACCATGCTCTATTGAATACTATGGCTCTATAATAAGCTACAAAGTCAGAGAGTGTAACTCCTCCCATTTTGTTTCTTCTTTTTTTAGAGTGTTTTTGGCAATTCAAGGCATCTTCTCTCTCCAGATAAATTTGATAACTAGCTTTTACAAGTCTACAAAGTAGATTGTTGGAATTTTGATTGGGATTGCTTTGAATCTGTAGATGAGTTTGGGTAGAATTGATATCTTAATGACATTTAGCCTTCCTATCCATGATCCTGGAATAGTTTTCCATCTTTTAAGGTCCCTTTCTATTTCTTTTAGTAGAATTATGCAGTTTTCTTTGTGTAGGTCTTTTACATATTTGGTTAAGTTTATTCCTAGTTACTTGATTTTTTTAGGTGCTATTGAAAATGGTATCTTTGTACTGAGTGTCTCTTCACTTTGTTCATGTCTAGTTTATAGAAACTTTACTGACTTATGTGCATTAATCTTGTATTCTGCTACATTGCTAAATTTGTTTATTAGCTCTAGTAGCTGTATATTTGATTTCTTAGGGTTTTCAAAATATAAGATTATATCATCTGCAAATTATGACAGTTTAACTTCTTCCTTTCCAATTTTAATGCCTTTTATTTCTAGTATGGCCAGATTGCCCTGGCTAGCACTTCTAGCACAATGTTGAGTAACCGTGTTGACAACAGGCATCCTTGTTTCATTTCTGATCTTTGAGGGAAGGCTTTAAGTGTCTCACCATTGAGCACTGTGATGGCTGTGAGTTTTTCATATATGCTCTTTATCATATTGAGGAAATTTCCTTCAATTCCTAATTTTTGAAGTGTTTTGATCAGGGAGGGAAGTTGGATTTTGTCAAATGCTTTTTCAGCATCTATTGAGATAAACATTTGATTTTTGTCTTTTGATATATTAAGGTGTTGTAATACATGGATTGCTTTTCTTATGTTGAACCATCCTTGCCTGCCCATAATGGACCTCACTTGGCCATAGTGTATGATTTTTTTTACTGTGTCTGTGGATTCAATTTGCAAGTATTTTGTTGAAAATTTTTGCATCCATATTCATTAGGGAGATTGGCTTGTAGTTTTTCTTTCTTGTAACATCTTTGCCTGGTTTTGGTACTAGATTGATGTCAGCTTCATAAAATATGTTAGGTAGTGTTCCATTTTCTTCAATGTTTTCAAAGAGTTTAAGTAAGATTGGTGTCAGTTCTTTTTGAAAGTTAGGTAGAATTCCCCTGTGAAGCCACCTGGTCCTGAGCATTTATTTGTGGGAAGCTTTCTGATGACTGATTGGATCTCTTTGCTTGTGATTGGTTGGCTGAGGTCTTCTATTTCTTCTTTGGTCAGTCTAGGTTGTTCATATGTTTCCAGCAAATTGTCCACTCCCTCTAGATTATCTAGTTTGTAGGCAAACTGTTCATAGTGTGCTCATAATTTTTTGCACTTCTTCAGGATCCATAGCAATGTCTGCTTTCTTATTCATTATTTTGTTTATTTGGGTCTTCTCTTTTATTTGTCATTCTGGCTAGGGGCTTGTCAATATTGTTGATCTTCTCAAAGAACCATTTCAGTGTTATTTATTCTATTTTTTTGTTCTCTATGTCACTTCTTTCTGCTTCAATCCTTGTTATTTCTTTCTTCTACTTGGTTTAGGACTAGTTTGCAGTTCATTTTCTAGCTTCTTCAGTTGCTCAATTAGTTCTTTGATGTTAGTTCTTTCTTCCTTTTCAATGTGTGCATTTAGCATTATAAATTTCCCACTGAGTACCACTTTTGCTGCATCCCATAGGTTTTGATATGTTGTGTTCTCATTTTCATTCATCTCTACATATTTAGCAATTTCCCTTGCTATTTCTTCTTTAACCCACTGATTGTTCGGAGTGTGTTGTTTAACCTCAAGGTATTTTTTAATTTTTTAAGTCTCTAATGGTTTTTGACTTCTAATTGTATTCCGTTGTGGTCAGAGAATGTGCTTTGAAGAAATTCATTTTTTTTTAATTTATTGAGGCTTGTTTTATGTACCAGCATATGATCTATTCTGGAGAAACTTCCATGAGCACTAGAGAAGAATGTGTATCCTGGTAATTTGGGATGTAATGTTCTATATATGTCTGATAATTAAAATTCATTCATCAGATTGTTTAGGTTTTCAATTTCCTTATTTTTCTTCTGTATGTTTTATCTATCTATAGGAGAAAGTGACGTGTTGAAATCTCCCACAATTTTTGTGGAAACATCAATTGCTTCCTTTAGTTTTGCCAATGTTTGCCTCATATTTTTTGTGGTACCTTGATTGGGTGCATAAACATTTATGATTGTTATTTCTTGTTGTTGAATTGCCCCTTTTATTAGTAAGTAGTGGCCATCTTTGTCTCTCATAATATCTTTGCATTTAAAGTCTATTTTATATGAGATTAATATTGCTACTCCTGCTTTTGTTTGTCTGAGCTTGCATGAAATATTTTTCCCATCCTTTCATTTTCAATTTCTTTGTGCCCCTGTGTCTAATGTGAGTCTCTTGTATACAACATATTTATGATTCATATTTTTTGATCCATTCTTCCAATCTATATCTTTTAATTGGGGTGTTTAGTCCATTTACATTCAATATTATAATTGTGAATCCATTTCTTGAATCAGCCATGCTATACTTTGATTTATTTTTTAAGATATATTTTCCCTCTCTCTCTCTTAATGTCCTTTAGTATACCCATACTGAATGTCTTTAGTACTGAACCTTTCTCCATCTCTCTCTCTCCTCTCTTTGTTTCTCTGGTGGTAGGACTCCCTTTAATATCTCAAGTAGGGCAAGTCTCTAGTTAGCAAATTCTCTCAGCATTTGTCTGTCTGTGAAAAATTTAAGTTCTCCTTCAAATTTGAAGTGGAGCATTGCTTGATAAAGAACTCTTGGTTGGCAATTTTCCTCTTTCAGAATTTTAAATATGTCATGCCACTGCCTTCTGGCCCCCATGCTGGCCACTGATAGTCACTACTTATTCTTATGCTCTTTCCTTTGTATACAGTGAATTGCTTTTCTCTTGCTGATTTCAGAACTTGCTCCTTCTCTTCAGTATTTGACAATCTGATCAAAATATGTATCATAGTTTGTTTTTTCTTTATTTATTCTATTTGGAGTTCTCTGGGCATTTATGATTTATTTATGTTGTTTGTAAGGTTTGGGAAGTTTTCCCTAACAGTTTCTTTGAATAATCTTCCTAGACATTTAACCTTCCCTTCCCCTTCTGGAACACCAATATCTCTTATATTTGGACATTTTATATATTATCTATCATAACCCTGAGGTCCATTTTTTTTTTATTTTTCCCCATTCTTCCCTTTGTTCTTTGACTCTCCATTCTGTCTTCTTTGAGGTCACTATCCACTGTTCAGCTTTCTCTATTCTAGTACTGTGAGTATACAGAATATTTTTAATTTGATTGATAGTTTCTTCTATTTCCATAAGATTGTATATTTTTTATTTACTCTTGCAGTTTCTTCTTTATGCTCTTCTAGTGTCTTCTTCATATCCTTTATATCCTGTGCCATGCCCTCATTGTTCATCTTTAGTTCTTTGATTAATTGCTCCAAGTACTGTGTCTCCTCTGATCTTTTGATTTGGGTGTTTGGGTTTGGGTTATCTGCATCACCTGGTTTCTTCATATGCTTTAAAATTTTCTGTTGTACTTTGCCTCTTTGCATTTGCTTATCTTGATAGGTTTCTTTTAGGATATGTAGGCTTATTCAAGCCCTTATGTCTAATTTTTCATATCTACAGCTTGGCAGAGTACACTTTTTCTAACAAGCAGGTGGCATCTCTGAGTCACCTATTCAAAGCCAGTTTTCCCCAACTTTCTCTTTGTGGTGATTGGGTTCTGAATCTTGTGGGGGTCTAATTGGTACACCAAGCTTGTATGTGTAATTGGTGCTGCCCAACCTGAGTGTGGGTCATATGTCTGAGTGGTTAGGGAGGGAGGGCAGCTTTAATAATCAAACCTCCAAGGTGTTCCTGGAGATTTAAAGCTGTTGTGATAGTCTAATCCTTCAGTTCAGTATCACCACTGTTTGTCTCTCCCACTGATGCACAAGACCCTGGTATTGGTGTATGGTTCCTGGGACTTCTGAGTGGGTCCCTCTTCCAAGCTGTGCCCTCCTAGGGCCTCTGCTGAGGGAAGACTGTGCTACATCAAAAGTGAGTGCCATCCCCAAAGGAAGTTCTTGGCTGCAGGGCCATGTAGGGATATTCCAATCCTGCTGAAAGCCTGGCTTTCTGAGGTGTGCTTACTTCCCCATTTTCACATACCTCCAACTTCCTAGCTCTGGGACAATTAGCTGGGGGTTCATGAAAGGCTCTTGTTCATGCCAGATATTGTGGTGTGTACACATGTTGCTGGAAACACTTCCCATCATGCTGGGTCATTTGGCTCAGCTCTGGGCTGCAGTGATGGTGCTGGGCAGTAGTATTCCCAGCATGCCAGGAAGATGGCTGTAGGGTGTGTGGTTATTTCCCCCTTTTTGCTGACATCCACCTTCCTAGCTCCAGGACAATTAGCTGTGGGTGCACAGAAGTCTATCTTCCATGCTAGATATTGAGGTGTGCCCACAGGTTGTGGGATGCATTTCCCACTATGCTTCACTGTGTGGTTCTCAATGCCATAATTGCAGCTGTTTTTGGGTTTTTAAAACTATTCTGCCTCCAAATGCCAAACCCCAGTTTCCCCAGACCACAGTATGGCTTCTGGGTACCCAGCAGGGTCACTCACTCATTTCAAAACACAGATATCTGGTATCACCAAGTGCATGGTCTCTGGGTTTAGCACACATTGTCCAGCTTGTGCATCACTGGAACTGGTGCTCTTGGTCACTTTCTGTCTTTTATCTAGGATTATTCATGGAGATTTTTTTTTTTTTTTGCCATCTCTCCTAACTGCCATCTTCTGGAAGTCTGAGCTCCATATTCTTTTGCCTTCAATCTGTTGTCTTTGAAACAAATACTTTTGCTCCATCTTTTTTTACTTTTTATTTTTGTTCCTTTAATCCAATCTTGTGGGTGCAGACTTATTGTGGGAGGGATCTTTTCATTAGGTGGTATCCATGGAGATGTGACATACCTAGTTGTGCATGGAACATTTTGATTAGATTATTTCCCTGGAGATGTGACTCAGTCTATTCATGGTGGGTCTTGTTTAGTTTACTGGAGCCCTCAAGAGAGTTCAGGAAGAGAGACAGCTCAGAGCTAACAGAGACACATACACTTGGGAGATACAGACAGAAAGATATTTTGAGATGCTAAGCTAAGGGATGAAGCCCAGAGTTTGCCCTGGAGAAGCTAAGTGAAAATGCACAAACACTTAAAGAGGAAGCCACAGGAATCAGAATCTGAAAGCAGTGCAACCCAGGAGCAAAGGACCAGCAGGTTCCATCTACATGACTTCCCAGCTGACAGAGGTGATCCAAACCATTGCCTTTTCTTCAGTGATGGTATCCTCTTGTTGAAGCCTTAGTTTGGACCCTTTTAGGCCTTAGACTGTGAATTTGTGAACTACAAAACCCCCATGGTGAAAGCCAATCCATTTCTGGTATTTTGCATTCCTGCAGCTTTAGTAAACCAGATCACCCTTCTTGCCAGCACCTGAGTAAAAGATGATCATACTAACAGGTGAGCTGAACAAGATGTCTGTGTTTTGTGTAACTTTGGAGTTACATTGAAATTGCCAGGAACATATTTAATGTTGTGATTTTGTTTACACATTGGGGAAAATATACAGAATATTAAACATTTCATATAGCTGCACCCAAGTTTTGCCAAGCTGGAAACTTGGACCTTTTCTGTGTAGTTACTTTTTTTTTTCTCTAACTTATCATCAGTGCTTTTTTCCAAGGGGAACTGAAAGAAGAACAAACCAGAGCAGCAGATATGTTGGAGAGAGAGGAGACAACTTTAATCTCAGTCTCTGCTTCAGCCAGGGAACACAAGCCCAGTTACAAGTAAAGAAGAGAGAACCAGGACACCTTCAGAGAAGAAGGCATTTGTACTGGAGTCAGGATTAGGACAGAACCTTAATAACATAAAGTCCTCTCTATGTCAGCAGCTGCAAACTGATGAAAGCTTGACTTGGGTCTGATTCAATGCAGCATACACTTTGGAACATGTGCAGTTACTTTTTAATTCTAGTTTTCATAACCTGGAGATCAGACTTCATTTCACATGATAGTGTCTCATTACTGGAGTTTGCCTTGTTAAATTGTATCTGTATTGCTTGTATATTTTAAGAGCTATTTCATAAACAGGTGATATGTTTCTTCATTGAAAACATAATTTATAAGCAGCACCAAGAATCAATGGACCATATGTGTACAGTTTGTCTCTATGCTCTCTATTCCATTCTTTGATACATAGCATCAATTTTGTCATTTCCTTTAACCCTTTCTTTATGTTTTCCATCATCTCTGTGAGCATATTGAATATCAATTTTAAAATCCTTTTTCTGGTAATCCCAAGTCTGATATTCTTGGCTGATGGTTTCTAAGATTTTTGTATCTATCCTTGTACAAGTACTATACATCTTTGATTATTGTTGCTCTCTAGCAATTTTGAAATTTAGAAGTGTGAGATCTCATATTTTGTTCTTCTTTTCCAAAACAGTTCTGGATTTCTGGTTCCTTGCAATTCCATATAATTTTAGAATCAGTTTTCCAACTTCTAATGATAATAGAACTGGGGTTCTAATAGGGAGAGCATTAAGTTGCAAATCAGTTTAGGATGTATTGTCATCTTAAAAATGTTAAGTATGTTCCATGAACATGTGTTGTATTTCTATTTATTTTGCTCTTCTTAGTTTCCTTCAGCAACATTTTACAATTTTAAAAATATTAGTTACATTTACTCCTAAGTATTTTCAATGCTATTGAAAATATAAATGTTTTCATACTGTCATTCAAAATTTTCATTGCAAGTTGTTAAAACCAAAATTTGTTGTTATGTATTGATCTTGTATCCTGTAATCTTGCTGAATTCCTTTACTAGATCTAATAGTTTTCATGAGTTCTGTAGAATTTTCTGTGTACACAATCATGTCATCTGCAAATACAGTTTTGCACATCATCCCTTCAAATATAGATGCATTTTATAACTTTCATTGCTTAATTCCAATTTGCATAAATGAGGCAAACAAGACTGAGTATCCATGCCTTGTTCCTGATCTTAGTTCAAAAGCATTCGGGCTTTCACATTAAGTATGATGCTAACTGTGGGTTTTTTGAAAACATCTTTATCAGAGTCAAAAATGCTGTATTTCTCTATTTCTCACTGCACCATTATAAAAAGCAAAGATTCTTGTAATTTTTTGTGAAAACCACTTGGTTGTAGTTAATTACACTTTTATATGTCTATGTTCATGAGGAATATTGGAATGTACTTTTATATTCTTGAACTGTCTTTCCCTGTTTTTACAATTAAGAGAAGACTGTCTCCCTTCTTCTGTTTCTAAAAGATATTAAGTAAAATGGTTTTATTTCTGCCTTAAAATTTTCACAGATTTTGCCATTGCAACCATTCTACTAAAGACTTTACTTTCAGGGGAATTGATTAACTATGGTTTCAATTTTTTTAATACATAGTGGAATCAGTTTTGTTTATAGAATTCTCTTACCATGATTTTAAGGTTTTGGATGAGTATTGATATCCATCTTTAATTTCAGATATTAGTATTTGATTCTTATCCCTTTCATTTTTTTGTTATCCTGGCTCTAAGTTTATCACTTGTTTGATGTTTTTAAAGAAGAAGCTGCTGATTTTATTCATTTTCTCCATTGATTTACTGGTTTCAATTTCTTTGATTAAAACTCAAAACTTTAATATTTCCTCCCTCCTTTATTCTTTTGTTTGAATTTTCTCTTGTCTATTTTTTTTAAATTGAATATTTAGCTTACTACTTTTAGATCTTTCTTCATTTGTAATAAACATTTTTTATACTATAAATCTTCCTCTAAGTCTGGCTTAGCTGAATCCAGAAGATTTAATATGTTCTATTTTCATTTCACTTAATATAAATATATTGATTTCCCTTAATTCACATTTCCTACCTATTATTTAGGAATCTGTGAGGATCAAGTAGGTGGGAACTCATTTTCTACATAAGAGTGATGCAAACGTGTGGCCAACAAGATGCCCTGTTATTCAGATGGCCACATTGTTCCAGGAAGTAGGAATTGTCTGTGCTGATTTCTGTTCTCCCACCTGGCAAGGAAATCACTTATTACTTTTTCTCCAGCAGCACATTGCTAGGGGAATAACTGAGGTTTAAGGCCCAAAGAAAGAAGCAAATATTAGGGGATTTGACAACATGAGGACAGTGTCTAAACACAGCTAAAAGATAAAATGTGCATGTGCTAATGCAAAGAGTAAACTTCCCCAAATAATCCACTGAGAGGCACTAAAAGACACTGGCTCTTCCTGCACACAGCTTCTAATCAGCTGTTTATCCAAAGTATGTAAGTGTGAATAATCACTAATGACAACAGGATATATGAGGAGACTGTAGCATTAAAGATGGAGAAAAATCAAGCATATGGAGGAAGGGAGCAGTGAAAAGGAAAAAAATTAGAGGGAATATAGTTTTAAAAAATCTACTGATAACGTTAATGTGATGTGAGAAAATATTTTATGAATAAAAATATGTGTATGAATCTGCATATGTATGTATTTGTATGTGTGTATGTGGGTGTGTTTCTATGTTTATAGTCATTGCTGCTTGCACCACCACCCAGGTGGCCACACTGACAGACCTATTGTATTCATATCCTTGCTCTACTGAAGATAGTAGAAGAAGCTCATACACCAAACCCTGAGGAATATGACAGAACCAGCATAATTTCCTCTCCCTGGAAAAGGCACCCTGAATCCCACTTCCATTAACATATCATACTAAAACTCCCAATTTTTCACTGGCACTAATGGATAAAGGGCCAATTGTATCAATTCCACTGTCAATCCTTGCTCCCCTTATTTCCTGACTCTCTTGGGACTCATGGGCTCCAAATTCCCATCCAGAATCTTCCTTGGGAAATGATGCAAGTATTGGCTCTTCCTCTCAAAAGAGGTGACTCTGTCATAACACTACCTCATGCTGTCATAAGGAGTAAATGAGTTATTCCAACTAATATTTTAATGTTTAACTTCTTCTCAGGACCAAATTAAACAGTCATGCTAAACTGCTAACTGGCCCAGCAAAAAGAACTTTGCAAGGGCTGAGAAGTTCCAGCCTAAGTATTGTTGAAGCCCAGGCTTGAAAAGATTGGGGGAAGCAGCAATTTAATTAAAAGCATTTGGGTGAATATTCTGCCAATGTCCTTCAGAATCATGAGGACTGGTGGATTGTGTAATTCCCATGGTTACCACAATGATGAGGAACTCTGGACTCCTTGTGCCTGATCTCCAGAGATAAAAGCCCAATCCCAGAGATAGTAAAATAATCTTCCCAGGTAAAACATTGGCCAGCATGACATTTCCATATCCAGTAGAATAATCAGCCTTTCCTCCCTACAAAAATGACTGTTTGGGGTGTTGTAGACCAATTCCACAGTGCTTTCTTGGTATTTGTAGCTACATCAACTGTTCATTCTCATGGTGTGGAATGGCACTGGGGAGAGGAATCTGGAAATTCAAGCCCTAACATTGAAACAAAAATGCTGAGATAGTTTTGTAAAAATTAAACAAGGAGGGCAGATAGAGGTCAACAGGACAGTAAGAGTTATGACAAGGGAAAAAAGAAGATGGTGAATGAGAAACTAAGGGTTGGGAATACTTCAAGAGGATGGAGGAACCAGCTGTGTCAAGTGTGGCTGATGGAGCATTTACAAGGATGGGGAGGATCTCTATGGGGTGGTGGAATGTTCCAAAACCGGAAATGGTGATAGTTGCTGTAAGGTAGTTTGGTTTGAAAGACAGGCAATGAAGCCAAAGGGCAGGAAACAGTAAAAGTTTTATTTGGTCTATTGAGAAAGGTCACAGGACCACCTCAAGTGAACAAAGAAAAGCTGTCCAGGAACCATGTGGTTGGGTGGCAGGATTCCTTCTTTTATAGGGCATTCTGTCCATTTGAATGTTACATGGTGTCTTGGACATGTAAGGTATGTGACTTTTGGCCAAAAGGGGATTACACATAGTTTATCTTGTAACTTTGACAATACCTGTTTTGTAGAATCAATTGGGAGAGGTGGAGGAGGGAGGGAACAGCTGTGTGGTGTGAAGTGGGGGAAGGCAGGGGGACAGTGATGGGTGTGAACAAAGGCAGTGCTGTGAAAAGGAGGGAAGGGAGGAGGGAGCAATACAGCCTGGTTTTACAAAAGGGGAAAATGAGGGAATGGCCCAGGACCCAGACCTAACATTCCAGACTCCTTTTATTATGTTTTGCTGGGGGATTGGGGTGGGAATCTGTCTTCCATTTCTGCTTTGTGCTGTTTAGGAGTGTAGAGATGTCCCTAGCAGTAATCTTGTGGCAGAGTCCAGTAATGATGGACTTGTTGCACAAGGAACATGTCACTGACACCTCAGTTGGTCATGGCATGAATGGTTCTGTGAATGAAATTTACTAGGAGTTGTGTGAGGCAGAGTCCTGCAAGCAAAAATAAAACAAAACAAAAAACAAAAAAATCCCAACAAGATCAGTGTTAAAGGGGGTATAAAGATAGCACAGAGCAGTGAAGAGAAGTAAGAAAAGAAACTTTCAAGCCAGGACAGATTATTTGCTGCATTATCTTTGGCTCACCTTGTGATGTCTATATTTTCTTTAAAAGCTTTTAGGCTTTCAACTACTTGACCAGTTGAAAACAGCAACTTTTCTTAAGGAAAGACAGGTCTCCCCTGTCTCAGCTGCAAGAATATCTAAAGCTCATCTATTTTGCAGAAGCATGCCTGCTAGACTGTCTATGGACATCTGTTGATATTCTATGGCTTTTATTTTAGTGTTCCAGGTTTCCTGAAGCATGAGATAAATATTGAGGACTTGCCTTTATAATAGGGTAATGCCAGTGAACCAGAATAGCCCTTGAAATATGCTATGTCCAATGCCTGGCCATTCCATAGGTTTGTAATGGGCCTGGCCCCCAAGATCTCTAGTGTTTCTGGTATTTCTTCACTGGGGTTTTTCTGATGATTGTTTTGGGGTTAGTAAGGTTTCTAAAAAGGAACTTGAGTATACCATTCGGGTGGAGTTTAGGACTTCTACATCAGGAGCTAGGGTGACTATTGTCCAAGTGCCAGTCCAGTATCATGGCAGCAGTAGATATGCTGGGTTCCCACATAAGAAAAAATATCCTGTCCCTAGTAAGGAAAGTGCTGTTGTAAATCCTTCTGGCCTTGCAAACTTAAAAGAGGTTTTTAGAAGGAGATTTTGTGGGTATATGGTGTCTTGGCCTGAGAAGTATTCATCTACACATAAGGGAGAGTAGAGGTTTGGAAAGATTGTGTGTGTGATTGGGACTTTCACAGAGCATGTTGCAGAATAGTATTTGGAGGATGTTGTGTTGGGGATATATGCATGTGGGAGGATTCCCTACCCAATTCCAGTTTGTGAGGTTGAACAGTTGCCCTGTTTTAACACCCAGGACAAAGAGCTCTGTCTGTGTTTCAGAACTATTGAAGGGTATTATGTCCTCACTGTAATTTTTAGAGGGATTTCAAGTGGGGCTTCCCCACAGCAAGATGGAGTTCAACCCATCATAAACTTTATATTCATCCCCTTCATTTTGAGCATAAAGGAGCCAAGAGAGAGTTGACAAAGAAGAGAGTATGGTTACAGAAGGAGTGGTTGAGGTGTGTGAGGAAGGATAGTTCTGAGCCTGAGGGGGAGTTTGCTTCTGGACTAAAAAGTGGAGAGGAGTGCCAGAAGCTGAGATATGCTTTGGAAGCAAGGCATTCAACTATCCCTCCAGGCTCTGGTGATGCTACACAATTTTGTGATTGGAGACTATTTATGTAAAGAGGTGTATTCCCAGTTCTTGGCATAATGCAATTGCTATATGGAAACCCCAATAGGAAATGGTGACAGTAATGAGGGCTTTGGGGCTAATAGGAAATGCTTCAAGATGAAAGAGGTGGCTTGTTGGATTTTGGGACAGACCCAGCAGTTGGTTTGATTGGTGAGCAAGAAATTTTCTGGATTGCTGGTGTTAAAAGGTGGTGTAGAAGAGTTAAGATGGAGAGTGGAAGCTGGAGAAGAAAGAATGCTGAGCAGGTCATGTTACAAATCTAACCAGAGAATAAGATTGTCAAAGGAATAGTTTGAGAAGGTGCTTTGCAAATATTCATCCCAAAACAAGGAGAGAAGTGCTTCTTTGGTGGGGGGGGGGGAATAGAAGGAAGGCTTGACAGGAGTTGAAGGACCAGGGAGTAAAATGATGGAGAACTAGGCATAAGATTGAGAATGTTGAAATTTTGGGGGTGGAGTTGAATATGTTGGTGTGCTTGAGCTCATGTATTATAGCTAGTAAATGAAGGAGCAATTAAGGAAGGACTGGGGTCCAGGGAACTGCTCAAAGGGGTAAACACTTGCAGAAGCAGAGGAGAGAGAGTATAAAGAGTAAGATGACTGAGCCCACTGGGAGATAATAAAACCAAACCATGGATAGAGATGAAGATGGGATCTCATGGGTTTGCAGACAACACTTCAAGTGGCATTTCATTTTTTTCCTGAATTCAGGTTAGCTAAAGGTGGTTAGGCATTAGGAGTTTGGACTGGAATTGGGGCAGGCTGGCTGTAGGTGTTGCTGCTACTTTCATGCTGGATTGATACTTGAGTGAGTCTGTTGGAGGAGAAATCTTTTTGAGCCTGGAAAGATGAATCCAAGGGGCTTGGTTTAACAGTTCTGCTGCAGTGGGGGTGGTGAGTATTACCTGATAGGGTCCCTGCACTTTTGGAGAAAGTGTGGAGAATCCTGTAAGTTCTGTTTTGAGCAGCACCCTGTCCCCAGGTTCGAGGGTATTGGGAGCTGGGATTTCAGCCCTAGCCTTGGGCAGAACTTTGTCTGTGTGTTCATGCAGGATTTGTCAATTTAGAGTGAGAGTAGGGAGATAATTTCCAATTGGGGAAGAGAAGAGATCAGGGAAAGGACTGAGCAGAAAGGGCCAACCATACATTAATTTGAAAGGACTGAGAAAGGTTGGGGGCCAAGGGGCTGTGCAAATGCACATAAAGGCCAAGTACAGAAGTGAAACCCAATTTTCTTTTAGTTCTAGCATTAGTTTGGTGAAGTGTGTTTGGAGGATAGAGTCGGCCTTTTCTATTTGACTGGATGACTGGGGTCTGTATGGAATGTGAAGTTTCCATTGTATGTTGAGGGTTTGGACAACTTGTGTTACCTGAGAGACAGATGTGGGATCACTGTCTGAGTGGATAGAGCTAGGGAGGCTGAATTGGGGTATGATGTGATTTATGAGAGCTCCTGTGATTTCTAAGGCTTTTTTGACATGGTAGGATAGGCTTCTATCCATCCTGAGAAGGTATTGACTAGGGTGTGGAAGTATTCAAATTTTTTTATGGGGGGCATATGGGTGAAATCAATTTAGCAGTTTTGGCTGGGTACATGTCCTCATGCTTGCTGGGTAGGAAAAGATGGAGGGGTTTTAGACTACCCATTGGGGAGTTTGAGAGCAGATTACGCAATGTCTAGTAATGCTTTCTAATGCACCAGCTAATTGCAGACAAGTAAGCAGGGGTTTCAGGAATTTAAGGGGCTGATAACACCCATGAAGGGAGTTGTGCATGGTGGTGAGGATTTGTTCAGCTTGGGATTTAGGGAGAATGTACCACCCTTGTGAGGTGAGCCACTTTCCTTGTGCTGTGTATGACTGGACTTCTGTGGGGGAATATAGAGGGTGCAGAGTGAGGGCAGTTATTGTTAAGGTAATAGGTGTGTTTTTGTCTGAGTTTATTCTGTCAGCCCCTTTGGCTGCCAGATAAGCTTTTTGATTGCCCTGAGATATACTCTTGATGTTTCCTTGATGACTTTTACAGTGAATAACAGCCACGTCCTGAGTGGTTAATGAAGCCTGCAAGAGCTTTAGGATTAATGTAGCATTAGAAAAGGGAGACTCTTTTGTGGTAAGAAATCCCCTTTCAGCCCAGATAGTTACATGTGAATGGAGGATATGATAGACATATTTGGAGTCAGTGTAAATATTTATTTTCTTGCCTTTGCTTAACACAAGGGCTCTAGTTAGGGCTATTGGCTCTGCCTTTTGTGAGGAGGCTTCTGGGGAACAGGCTTTGCTTCTAGGATTTTTTCATGTATAACTATGGCATATACAGCTGGCTTCCTCCCATCTTTAACAAAACTGCTTCTGTCTACAAACCAGTTCTCTTCTGGGTTACTTATGGGAAACTCACTGATCTGTGGGAAAGAATTTGTCAGGGAGGATAGGATTTCAGGGCAGGAATGACAGGAGGTAGGGCTAAGTGAGTTGGGTAGAGGAAGGAGAGTGGTGGGGTTAAGAGAGTTAGATCAAGCAAAGGTGATGTGTGGTGCTTGGAGCAGGGTTAGATGGGTTTGCTGAAGTCTGGATGGGCTGAGGAATTTGTTGGATTTGCTAGAAATGAGTTCTGTAACAGACTGTGGGGAGAAGAGTGTCATCAGCTGTGAAAAGGTAAGTTTCTGGGCTTCTTTGTTAAAGTGACTGCAGCTGCTATGGTTTGGAGACATCTTGGCTAGCTTCAGTGGGATCTAGTTTTGATAGGTGAGTGACTTCTTGGGGATTGGGACCTGATTTTTGAACTGGAAGTCTTAATGTGACTCCTTGTCACTCATCCATGAAAAGAAGAAGGTTTTGGTAAATTTTGAGAAAGTTAAGTTTGGCACTTTGAGGAGTGCTTGCTGTAATTGTTTGAAGTGGGATTGTATGGGTTATTCTGTGGGAAGAGGTTCATTTTGAGGTCCTTTAACTGTGTCATAAGGAGGTTTAGCTAGGAGCCCAAAGCTAGGAATCCAAATTCTAAAGTATCCTGCTAACCCCATGAAGGAGAAGAGTTCTTGTTTGTTAGTTGGTGTGACCATAGAGGCTAAAAGACTTTTTCAGTCCTGAGTTATTGCTCAGTACTGTGGGGTGTGGAGGGATCTGACATATATGACTGTAGTGAGTGAAATATGGGCTTTGGGAGGAGAAACCTGGTACCCAGGAGAGCCTTGGTAGTTGAGCAGGGTGACAGTATGTTGTTGTGATAGTCAAAAGGAAGGAATGCAAAGGAGAAGATCATTAACATATTGGAGCAAGGTACTGGGGGCTTGGTTGAGGTGTTTTAAGTCTTTCATGAGGGCTTCCCCAAAGAAATGGGGAGAGTCTCTGAAACCCTGGGGAAGTACTGTTCATGTTAGTTGCTGCAAGGTGCTGGTATCTGGATCTGTCCAGGTAAAGGCAAAATTGGGTTAGTTTCTTTGTCTAGGCATCCTTGAGATCAAGGACTGTGAAATGGGTTGTTGCAGGAGGGATGAGAGACAGTAGAGTATATAGGTTGGAGATTATAGGGTGTAAGGGGATTACTGTTGGTTGATTATTCTAAGGTCCTATTCTAGATGGTAAGATCCATTGTTTTTTATTAACAGGCTGGATGGGAGTATTAAAGGGAGAGTTGATGGGGGTGAGGACGTCAGCTCTGAGGAAATGAAAGATAACAGGCTTTGGGCCTTTTCAAGCTATGAGGGAAATGGGGTATTGGGGTCTGGAGGGAAGTGAGAAGGATTTTGAGCGATATTTGGATTGGCATGTGATGCCTAGCTACTGAAGGTGTATCTGTGTCCCATACCAAAGGGTGTACACCTTTTAGAGTTATGGGAATTTTGCTTGTGTGGGTATCTTGGGTGAGGTGTAGGAGGAAAATGCTGGATTCTGAGAGAAAGGAGGATAGATGTCATAGCCCAAAAGAAAGGTGGAACATTTTGGGATTATCAAGGAGTGAGAAAAAGGTATACTATGGACGTCACAAGGTGGTTGGATTTTCAGGGGCCTAGAGATTATACCATCTATTCCCGTAATAAAAACTGAGGAGCAGGTCAGTGACCCAGAGAATTCAGGCATTGCATAATAAGTGGTTCCAGTATCCAAAAGGAATGAAGCACACTTATCTGTGGCTGAGACCATTACCTGTGATGCTGACTGGAGCCTCTTTGCTACCTGTGCGTCCTCAGTCATCCATGGTGAGCCCTAGTAGATCACAGAGCTTGAGCCATGGATTGTATTGATTTGGGGAGTCTGATATCCTCCAGCCTGGAGGGACATGAGGGCAGTCAGACTTCCAGTGGCCTTGCTGTTTGCACAGCAAACAAGGTCTGGGAGGAGGCCAGGGTTGCAGAAAAAGTTTTGCCCAATGGCCATCCTGGCCACACTTGAAGCAAGCTCTGGGCAGGCTTCACCCTTTTGGCAGGAACCAAGGATTTTCTCCTTCCTTTAAGGCCTCCACCAGCAACTGATATACCTGTTTTTTGGAAACTGCCTTGTTTTTTTTTTTCTCCTGCTCCTCTTGATTGTGCTCCAGGTCTCTATTATTAAACACCCTGAAAGTGAGGTTTACAAGGTCATCTTGTGGAGTTTGGGAGTGAGATTCTAATTTTTGGAGTTTGCAGTGTATATCAAAAGTGGCCTGAGAAATGAAGTGCATATTTAGGAGTAAGGTAGTCTCAGGCATGTCAGGTGAGAGATTTCTATAGCACAGGAGAGCATTCCTGAGATGGGAGAGAAAAAGCATAGGGTTTTTATCTGGCCCTTGGGTGACTTCTTTAAGTCTTTCATAGTTGACCATCTTATATCCTGAGGCTTTAAGCCTTGTGGTAAGGCACACAAACATGTAATTACAGCTCACTCTCCCTGGCTGTCCTTCCTGATAATCCCAAGAAGATTTCTCACAGGGATTGGCTGTGGCTCCCACTGGGCCATTAGTATGGTCCTGTCAATTGAGGGAATCTGCATGGTGTTGGGCAGCAAGTCAGACTCTTTCTTCAGGGTTGAGGCAAGTGGACAGTATATGAAGGTCATGCCAGGTGAGAACATAAGAGGCTGTGATGTGTTCAAATTCTTTAATTAACATAGTAGGGCTTTCTGAAAAGGAGCCTAAGCACTTTTCTATCTGAGAGAACTCTGCCATAGAGAATGACACATGGACACGGATGACACTTTTGGGTCCAGCAACTTCCTACAAGGGAAAGAGGGGTTCAGGCAGAGGTCCTACATGACAGCACATTTGGGGCAGGGAAGGGATAGGAGAAGGTGGTGATGATGGATAAGAACAAGAGTCAGGGTGAGGTTTGGCCTGGGCTCTGGGCTGCTGTGAGAGCATGTTTGGGGTGGGGAAAGGACAAGGGAAGGTGGTGTAGTAGGGGAATTGGGAGGAGATTGAGGAGAGTTTTGGGGTGAAAAGGGAAATGAATGATCTGCCAGGTCATCTTATGGTTTGTTGCTGAGGTTTGCTTAGAAAGTTATGGAGATGAATGCTGATAAGTTTCCTTAAGGGGGTTTGAAACAGGCAAGGATGTTAGAGAAGAAGATTTTTTGAGGGAAGGGGAGATCAGAGAAGCAACATTTGGAAGGTAAAGCAGGAGGAACAGAGAAAAGGTCTCTACCATATCTCAAAGAAAGTCTGGACATATGGTACCTTGTTCCATTTGCCATTCTATTGCTAGAATCTGTCAAGGTCAGTGAGAATTTGGGGATCAAAAGTCCCATTTCCGGGCCACTTTGAGATATTATTTACTTTGTATTGTGACCAGACAGTACTGCAGTACTAAATGAGCTGTTTGGAATTAAAGCTTATGCTTAATTGACCCCTTGCTTTTATGAGGTAACCTATGGGGGAGTCTCATGGTGGGACAGAGGACATGTTGACCGTAAGGAGTCCTGAGGGGAGCCTGAGGGAAAGAATGAGATTTAAAGACTGTGGATAGGAGGTGAACAACACAGGCATCCCTCTAAGTCACCCTTGAGGTCCAGAAAAGGGAATTATTTCTGGACAGAACCAGGAAGAGGGGGAGTCCATACCACCACCTGGCCCAGTGGCTGCACAGTGGATTTCTCTACCTAATGTTAGGATTTTCAGTTCAGAAAGGGAAGAGAAATTCAGGGCATATGCAAATTACTCCCAGGCTGGGTAAGAGTCAGCGTTGGTGTTCAAAAGGTAAGGGAAAGTGTGTTGCCTCACCTTTCCCAGGCTTCAGCACCAATGTAAGGTAGTTTGGTTTGAAAGGTGGGTGACAAAGCCAAACAGAAGGCAAAAGTAAAAGGATTATTATGTCACAGGGCAGCCCTAAGTCAGCAGAGAAAAGCTGCTCATTATCCATTTGGTTGGGTGGCAGGATTCCATTTTCTATAGGGCTTTCTGTCCACTAGAAAGTTATATAGTGACCTGGACATGTAAGCTAGGTGACTTTTGTCCAGTATGGGGTTACACATATTTTATCCTGTAACTTTGGTAATGCCTGGTTTGTAGACTTAAATAGTAGAGGTGGGGGAGGGAGGGAACAACCATGTGACATGAAGTGGAGGAAAGAATGGGGGAAAGTGACAGGCTACAACAAAGTGAGTGAGGCACTGGCACAAAAGGGGAAGAGAAGGGGCAGTGATGTGTGTGAACAAAGGCAGAGGCAAGAAAATGGGGGGAGGTAAGAGACAGCAACACAGCATGGCTTTACTAAAGTGATAAATAGGGGAAGGCCCCAGGTCCCAGTTGCACCAACCTGTATCTTTATAACACAACAATGAACTTTATATTTAAACTGTGTGAAAGTTAGGTCACTTAAATTGTTCCTCAGTAAAATTATTAAAAATGTTTAATATGCACCTTCCTTGTGATTAAGCTTTCCTGCTGTAACCCATGGCAAATGAAAACATTTCCTTATACAAATGACATGTACATGGATAAGAATATCTTTGAAGAATCCAAATATCTACCAAAAGGAAAATATGTAAACATTTTTTAATGTAGCAATTCAATGGCAAACACTCAATGATAAAAATCAAGGGAGCTATTTATCCAGGCAACCATAATATTTAAAACAAGATAATATTTTGACCAAAAGGTGCAAACAACAAAGGATAAATTCCAATTTAATTCATTTTTATGAATTTGAATATGTGGCAAAACTGATGTATGATATAGAAAATCAGATGAGGGTTGAATATGTTGGAAGATGGTTATTGATGGAAAGGGAAGGGGTATTTTGTAGATTAAGGGAAATGATTCCTATTTTGATAGGGTTGTTGGATATGGCAGGGAGCAGAGGATGAAAAGTTTGACAAATCTGAGTAATCATTTAGTTAAGATCACCACATGTCACTGTATTTCAATTTTACATCAATTTTAAATAGCACAATAAGAAATGAAGAAGAATGAGAATAAGAATATTACGGAGAAAATCACATTTTGTTGTCAGAATCTTCCCCCCCAATATCTACCTCACTGATGTCTGGTCCAGGCTGTCCATGGCTGGTGGGCTCTGGGCAGAATGTTGGGGAGTTCTCTGGGGTTTGTTACAGGCTGGTGGATCCATGGTTACTGAGCAGAGTCCTGTGGTGGCCTCAGTTACATGGAGGGCCTGTAAGCCTTTGTGGAGCTTGTCTTTTTACCATGATTGGGAACCTCTGAGAGGTTGTGATGGAGCTGCTGTCCAATTATGTGAGTCCAGAGCTCACATTCCAGAGCCTCCAGTGGGAGTCAGGAGTCTGTCCATCTTTCATAGGCTTTTTGGTGGGTCTCCTATTCTTGTTCAGTCTTGTTCTGTCTGTTAGAAGCTGTCTTTATATAAGATGTGAAAAGCAGCTTTCAGACACACTGGCTGCACTGATAGACAAGAAATGTCAACACTTTGCCAAGGTTAGTGCAGATCATAAGGAACATGCAGAGACTGAATCAGGTTTAGGGAAGCCAGGCTACAGAGTCTTTAAACATACCCAGCTTTATTGACATCTACAGAAAGACAAAGAGGATGAGAGCAATGCTGATGGAGACATTAACTTTGCTGGTATGAGAACTAAAGGAAGAAAGCTCCAAATGCTTCAGACAAGATGAGATGGGGGAGATGCTAAAAACACTGGAGTCCCAAGAAGAGGTCATGAGATCCAAGAGCACACAAGGGGCTTTTGGAAACCTACAGTGTGGTCACCTTTCACTCCCTGATGGTCCTTCTTCCAGGAATGTGCTTGGTCTTAAAACAGCAAAGAACTTCAGCTCCACACATGACTCCTGTACCACTCATCTGCATTCACCCACCCCATTCTCCAGTTGCAGGTCATTGAGGCCAGGGAATTGAATGGAAACTACATGTCTTGGAGTCCTCTATGTTCACCTTCTGGACACACAGGTGACATACTCCACGGTCACTTCATCCTTCAGTTACAAAATATCAAGCTTTCTGAAACACACCAAGAAATGTGGGGCTTTCTCTATACAGAAACTGAATTATTGCTCACCAGGAATGAAGCTTTTACTATTTAAGACATTATTTATATGTGCAAGGGACTATGAGAGACACATTGATATGTTTCTATGTGTTAATTTATTTATCTCTATGTATTCATGTTAATATTTTGCACTAAATTTGTTATATATCCATATATCCATATATATGTATACTTTGAATATATGCAGTTTAGCAATGAGATTTTAAAAATTTGAAGCAATATTCATTTCCCAGTATATTCCCAACATTCTGAAGTCATAAGTAAAAGTAATAGCCTTTTCCCTAAGTATGTATTAGTTGAAGAAAACATTTTAAAACTAGGAATATGAATAGTTTTTGGAGCAAAATTATAAAGAATGTTACATAATTTAATGTTATCTTCTAAGATAAGAAATAATATAATTTATAGTGATAATTTCACATGGGGATGTTTTTACTCTAATGCAAGAATACTGCAATATTGTTTTTCTGGGAAAGAAGAAGTCTCTCTTGACAATATAAGGAAATATCCGCCACCCCAACACTCATCCCTTCTCTCTCACCCATGGACATAACTCAAAGTAAAGCTGAATGAGCAACAAGGAGTTTGGCTCCCAGGAAATCAGTAGGCTTTATTAAATAAGTAGTTTTAGGTGTAAATAATATCCCTGTGGTAGATCACACAAAGAGGTTTTACTACTGACAATGGAGAAAAGCAGCAATTGTGTCTATGAACATCTGTGGAATCCACATGAGGTAAATGACTGATAAAGCATCATGATTTCTCCTGAAAACAGAGAATGAGACCTGGGTTAATGTGTAGTTTTACAACAGTGATGACAAGAAACCAAGTTCCTTTCCTGAGAAGGTGATGTGTTAGGAAAGTAAGGATAATTTTAAAGAAAATTAAATAGACTACACAGTATATCAGGAGATGATAAGTGTGATGCAGAAGTATAAGCAGGAAGCATAGGGAGAGGTGGATTTGGGGAGAAAGAGACTCTTGGAAGGGGATGGCAGGGAAGGCCTCTCTGAGGAGATATCTGAGCAGTGAGGGAACCTGAGGCAAGCACTGATGCATGAAGGGCCAGAAGAGGTGATGGCTATCCGTGGAGATGATCAGCAGTATTGGAGTGAGGAGCAGCCAGAGACCAGCATGGCTGGAACACAGTAAGTGACATCCAGACTGGGGATAAAGGCTGTCATGAGCCAGATGGCTGAGTGCTCTGTCCCCAGGGTAGAGAGCTTTGTTTTAATTTACAAAGGCAGTAACTCTGACATGGGGAAAATGTAAAGGAGTGAAATGAGGTGTAGACTTTTGAGAGTCACTTGAGGCTCAGAATGGTGAGGGCTGGAAGAGGGCAGAAAGAGTAGTCTTGGAGATGCAGAGAAGAGTTCAGATCCACAGCCTCATCTTCAAGCAGATCCTGTGACACTTGCTGATGACTGTGGGTTCAGGAGAAGCAGGAAGATCAGGGGTTGAGAATTTTTTCAATCAAGAATGTGTGTGTGGGTAGCAACTCATGGAACTGGGATTGCTGGCAGAGGAGAGTATTTGTTTAGAAACAGGAATGAGATTTTGTGGGAGGAGTGGTTTCAGAAGCTTCTTAGAAACAAGATTAGAAGTACCAAGTGCTCAGGATTTTATGAAAATGTGATGAATCATCAGTGAGTGAGGTGAGTATAACTGAGAAGCATTCTAAGAACTGGGCAGATTCCAATGGGCAAACTGAAGAATCTCCTTGTGACCAGATCCCTCTTTCAGTTTCCCAAAATCAATGACAACACAAGGAGCCTCACCACTAAACATCCCAAATCTGTTTGCACAGCCACTCTGGAATACAGTTTGATGGTTCCTTAGAAAACCAGGTATTTAGTTACCCTACAATCCAGCAATTTCACTTCTCCATATTTACCCAGAGGCTTGAGTTTTCCAGAATCCTCTTTCCATGATATTTGAAATACTAAGTGGATCAGAACTTAGAAATACTAAATAGGTCAAATTTCTCTCAGTTTTAAGTACCATTTATTCTGCCATGGCTATTCCCTGCATTTATCCAAACCATACCTTTCTATGCAGTCTACCTACATACACAGCAGACACCAGGATGTCCAATTTCTATGTGTAACATGATGAGTCTCTAGAACACCCCCCACCAAAAAAAAACCCTGCTCCTCCTTGGTCTCTCTCCTGTTCCATGTATTGGAATTCCATTTTATTTTTTTAAACTTTATTTATCAAAAAATTTTAAAAAAACATTTCAAACAAATCAAAACAAATGAATAAGAAAAACAAATATTGTAAAATGACTACACTGCTTTAATATGCTCCTACCATACCCTGAGAAAATTAACAAACCATAGTTATTCCTGAGCTTTCCCATACCATTAAGATTACCCTCTATCTTATCTGTCTTTATTAGATTATTGTTCCCTGTTCACTAGTCTAACTCTAGGTCCCTTATATTCTACAATATAAAGCACTTCTTTTACATTTTTCACGAAGTTCACATTTATGATATCATACAGTATCTCTCCTTTTGTATCTGACTTATTTCAAAATTATGTCCTCAAGGTTCATCCATGTTGTCATATGCTTCATGACCACGTTCTTTCTCACTATGGCATAGTATTCCATCATAAGTGTGTACCACAGTTTATTTATCCACTCATCTGATGTAGAACATTCAGATTGTTTCCATCTCTTGGCAATTGTGAACAATGCTGCTGTGAACGTTGTGTGCAAATATCTGTTCATGTCACTGCTTTCAGGTCCTCTGGGTAAATACTGAGAAGAGAAATTGCTGGATCATAGGGTAAATCAATACCTAGTTTTCTAAGGAACCACCAAACCATTCCAGAGTGACTGAACCATTATACACTCCTATCAGCAATGAATAAGAGTTCTAATTTCTCCACATCCTCTCCAGCATTTGTAGTTTCATGTTTGCCTAATGGCAGCCATTCTTATTGGTGTGAGATGATACGTCATTTTGGTCTTGATTTTCATCTCCCTAATAATTAGAAAGGATGAACTTTTTTTTCATGTGTGTTTAGTCATTTGTATTTCTCCTTCAGAGTAATGTCATTTCATATATTTTGCCCATTTCATAGTTGGGTTATTTGTATTAATATTGAGTTTTAAGATTTCTTTATATATACAAGATAGCAGTCTCTTATCAGACAGTTTCCAAATATATTCTTCCATTGAGTTGGGTGCCTCTTTACCTTTGTGACAAATTCCTTTGAGGTGCAGAAGCTTTTAATTCTAAGGACTTCCCATTTATATATTTTATCTTTTGGTGCTTGTGCTTTGGGTGTAAGATCTAAGAAGCTACCTCCTTTTACTAGGTCTTGAAGATGTTTCCCTGTATTATGTTCTAGGAACTTTATGGTACTGCCTCTTATATTGAGGTCTTTAATCCACTTTGAGATAATTTTTGTATAGTGTGTGAAGTAGGGGTCCTCTTTCACTCCTTTAGATATAGATACCCAATTCTTGCAGTCCCATTTATTGAAGAGGCTGTTATGTCCCAAATCAGTGGATTTTCCAACCTCATCAAAAATTAAACATAATCTGGGGATCTACTTTCTTTTTGTCAATACAATTCCATCGATCAATATGTTTATCTTTGTGCCAGTACCTTGCTGTTTTGATTACTGTGGCTTTATAGTAGGCCCTAAAAGTTATGCAGTGTAAGTCCTCCCACATCATTTTTTGTTTTTAGAGTATTTTAATTTAGAGGAAATGGATAATTTCTTGGAAACACATGAACAACCTAGATTGAATAAAGAATAAATAAAAGAACTCAACAAACAAATTAAAAGTAAAGAGATCCAATGAGTTATCAAAAAGCTTCCTTTGGAGGCATTTTTCCCTTGCAAATAAATTTGAAGACTAGCTTTTCCAAGTCTGCAAAGCAAATTGTTGGAATTTTGATGGGAATTGCATTAAATCTGTAGATCAGTTTGGGTTGAATTGACATCTTAACTACATTTAGCCCACCTGTCCATGAACACAGACTATCTCTCCATCTCTTAGGTAAACTTCTATTTCTGTTAGTAAAGTTATAATTTTCTGTATACAGGTCTTTTACATCCTTGGTTAAGTTTATTCCTATGTACTTATTTTTTTAGTTGCTATTGTGAATGGAAACTTTTTCTTGAATGCTCTTCAGTTATGTCATTTCTACTGTATGGAAACATTACTGACTTATGTACGTTAATCATATTTCCCACAATTTTGCATAATTTGTTTACTAACTCAAGTAGGTGTGTCAGCAATTTCTCCAGGATTTCCAAGTATAATATCATATCATCTGATCTTGCTTCTTCCTTTCCAATTTGGATGCCATTTATTTCTTTTTTGGCCAAATTGCTCTGGCTAGAACTTCTAGCAGAATGTTGAATAATAATGGTGACAATGGGCATCCTTTTTTCATTCCTGATATTAGAGGGAAAGCTTTCAGTCTCTCACCATTGAGAATTGTACTGGCTGTGGGTTTTTCATATATGCCCTTTCTCATATTAAGAAAGTTTCCTTCCATTCCTAATTTTTTAAGTATTTTTATCATAAAAGGATGCTGAATTTTGTGGAATGCTTTCCTAGCATCTATTGAGATGATTGTTTTATTTTTCCCTTTTCATGTTAATGTGTTTTATTACATTAATTGATTTTCTTATGTGGAAGCAGCCTTGCATGCCTGGGATGAACACCACTTAGTCAGGATGCATAATTTTTTCAGTATGTTTTTAATTCCATTTGAAAATATTTTGTTTACAAATTTTGAACCTATGTTCATTAGGGAAATAGGCCTGTAGTTTTCCTTTCTTGTAGCATCTTTATCTGGTTTTGTTATTAATGTGATTTTGGTTTTATAAAATGAGTTATGTAGTGTTCCATTTTCTTCAATTTTTTGAAAGAGTTTAGGAATGGTGTCAGTTCTTTTTGGAAAGTTTGGTAGGATTCCCCTGTGAAGCCATCTGGGCCTGGGTTTTTATTTGTAGGAAGCTTTTTGATAACTGATTGGATCTGTTTACATGTAATTTGTTTGTTCAGTTCTTTTTATTTCTTCTTTATTCAATCTAGGTTGTCCACGTGTTTCTAAGAAATTATTCATTTCCTTTAAATTATCTAGTTTATTGGTGGAATTTCTAATAGTATCTTCTGATGATATTTTTTTATTTCTTCAGGATCCATAGTAATATCCCCCCCTCTCATTTATTAGTTTTTTTTTGGGGGGGTCTTTTCTCTTTTTGATTTTGTCAGTCTAGCTAAATGTTTGTAAATCTGTTGATCTCAAGGAACCAACTTTTGGTTTTATTTATTCTCTCTATTGCTTTTTTTATGGTTTTCCATATCATTAATTTCTGCCTTAATCCTTGTTGTTTCTTCTATTTTACTTGATTTAGGATTAGTTTGCTGATGATTTTCTAGCTAATTCTATTCCATTAGTTCCTTGATTTTAGCAGTTTCTTCCTTTTTAATGTATGCATTTAGAGTTATAAATTTCCCTCTCAACACCACCTTTGCTGCATCCCATTAATTTTGATATGTTGTGTTCTCATTTTCATTTGTCTCTTAGATATTTTACAATTTCTCTTGCAATTTCTTCTTTGACACACTGATTGTTCAGAAGTGTGTTGTTTAACTTCCAGATACTTGTGAGTGTTTTGGTTCTTTCATAGTTATTAATTCTAGTTGTATTCCATTATTGCCAGTGAACATGCTTTGAATAATTTTTATCTTCTTAAATTTATTGAGCCTTGTTTTATGCCACCACATATGATTTATCTTGGAGAAAGTTCCATGATCACTAGAGAAGAATGTATATCCTGGTAATTTGGGAGGTAATGTTTTATATATATATATATATATATATATATACACACACACACACACATATATATATAGTCTAGTTCATTTGTCACATTGTTTAAATTCTCAATTTCCTTATTTGTCTTCTGTCTATATGATCTATCTATAGGAGAAAGTGTCATGCTGAAGTCTGCAATTATTGTGGAAACATCTATTTTTTCCTTCAGTTTTGCCAATATTTGTCTTACATAGTTTGGAGCACCTTGAATGGGTGCATACACATTTAAGACTGTTATTTATTCTTGGTCAATTGTTCTTTTTGTTAGAATATAGTGTCTTTCTTTGTCTTATATAACATCTTTGGATTTAAAAGAATTCCATCTTGAGAGGTGTTTAGGCCAGAGGTTTGTGGTGTTCCTGGACTTCTCTCTTTTCAGTTTTTCATGATCATTTGGTATATGGTCTTGCACATTTTACTGCCAAACTTGCTGAATGACTAGATAAGTTGTGCTATAAAACATTTATAGTTCTTAAATTCCATTTGATGATTTTGATTAAATAGTATATTTATATTTAATATGCTTACTGTTTAACTTTCATTTTAATCTGCCTTCTTTCCAAGTACTTTCTATATGTGCTTTAGGTTTACTGCTTTTTTTTCTCTCAGGCTGTATTTTTGGTATAATAATGTTCATCCCAGTTTTATTTTTATTTTTGCCAATTTTATTGAAATATAATCATATCCCATACAATCAATCCAAAGCTGATATAATTGTTTTTTAATATATCCACAGAGTTGTGCATTCTTCACCACAATAATTTTTGAAAATTACATTATTCAAAACAGAAAACTCCATATCCTTTAGCGGGTCACCTCTCAATCTCTCTATCATTCAGCCTCCCTACATAACTACTAATCTGTTTATGTCTCTATGGATTTATTTCTTTTCATATTCTACATAATTCAAATCAATCAACATGTAGTACTTTTTTCTGATTTCTTTCAATTATCATGATTTTAAATTGTTTTTTCAATTAGAGAAGATGTAGGTTTACAGAAAAGTCATGCAAAATATACAATGCTCCAACAAATTTTTTGCTGTTTTATTGCAATTTTATTGTGATGTAATCACATAACATACAATAATTCAAAATGTACAATGAGTTGTTCACAGTATCAGCATATACTTGTACTTTCATCACCACAATAAAATTTTGAACATTTTCATTGATCCAAAAAGTAAAATAAATATTAAAATAAAAAAGAGCTTACAAAACAACCCATTACCCCCTCTCCCATTGTCCATTTACTTTTTAGTACAGTTTAATTGGGATACATTCACACATCCTTCAGTTATCCAGAGTGTACAATCAGATGTTCACGGCATGATCATACAGTTGTGTGTTCATCACCAGAATCAATTTTGAACATTTTCCTTACTCCAAAATAAAAATAGAAGCAAACAGAACCCTTAACTCTTTCCATCCCCTTCATCCCACCCTATTCTTCATCTAATCTTTGTCCCCATTATTTTTACACATCTCTCCACATGCTGGACAAAGGGAGTGTGAACCACAAGATTTTCATGGTCACACAGTCACACTGTGCAAGCTACATAGTTAAACAATTGTCTTCAAGAATGAAGGTCTTGGCAGACGCAAGTTGGGAGAGCGAAGAGTCACGTTTCAGGTTGCGGTGCTTTGGCTCCACAACGACCCTCTTCTGGCTCAGCGTCCTCTTCGTCCTGCTCTCTGTGGCCACCACACATTAAGAGTTTTCTGGCCCAGGTGAGACTTTGGAGAAGAGATTTGTTTGTGAGTGAGTCTTGGAGGCGGGGCAAGATGGCGGACTGGTGAGCTGTATGTTTTAGTTACTCTTCCAGGAAAGTAGGTAGAAAGCCAGGAACTGCGTGGACTGGACACCACAGAGCAATCTGATTTTGGGCATACTTCATACAACAATCATGAAAACGTCGAACTGCTGAGATCAGCAAAATCTGTAAGTTTTTGTGGCCAGGGTACCCGCACCCCTCCCTGCCAGGCTCAGTCCCATGGGAGGAGGGGATGTCAGCTCCGGGAAGGAGAAAGCAGAACTGCAGTGGTAGCCCTTATCAGAAACTCATTTTACTGATCCAAACTCCAACCATAGGTAGACTGAGACCAGACACCAGATAATCTGAGAGCAGCCACCCCAGCAGAAAGGAAACAGGCATAGGAAAAACAACACGAAAAACTCCAAAATAAAAGCGGAGGATTTTTGGAGTTCTGGTGAACATAGAAAGGGGAAGGGCAGAGCTCAGGCCCTGAGGCACATATGCAAATCCTGAAGAAAAGCTGATCTCTCTGCCCTGTGGACCTTTCCTTAATGTCCCTAATTGCTTTGTCTCTTAGCATTTCAATAACCCATTAGAACTGTGAGGAGGGCCCTTTTTTTTTAATCCTTTTTTCTTTTTCTAAAACAATTACTCTAAGAAGCCCAATACAGAAAGCTTCAAAGACTTGCAATTTGGGCAGGTCAAGACAAGAACAGAACTAAGAGAGCTCTGAGACAAAAGGCAATAATCCAGTGGCTGAGAAAATTCACTAAACACCACAACTTCCCAAGAAAAGGGGTGTGTCGACTCACAGCCATCATCCTGGTGGACAGGAAACACTCCTACCCATCACCAGCCCCATAGCCCAGAGCTACCCCACACAACCCAGTGTGATGGAAGCGCTTCAAATAACACGCACACACCACAAAACTGGGCGTGGACATTAGCCTTCCCTGCAGTCTCAGCTGATTGTCCCGGAGTTGGGAAGGTGGAGCAGTGTGAATTAACAAAGCCCCATTCAGCCATCATTTCAGCAGACTGGGAGCCTCCCTAAACAGCCCAGCAGCCCAGAACTGCCCTGGGGGGACGGTACTCACCTGTGACATAGCACAGTCATCCATCAACAGAGGACTAGGGGGTGCACACCCTGGAAGAGGGGCCCACTTGCAAGTCTCAGGAGCCATATGCCAATACCAAGAACTTGTGGGTCAGTGGCAGAGACAAACTGTGGCAGGACTGAACTGAAGGATTAGCCTATTGCAGCAGCTTTAAAACTCCAGGATCACCAGGGAGATTTGATTGTTAGAGCCACCCTGCCTCCCTGACTGCCCAGAAACACGCCCCATATACAGGGCGGGCAACACCAACTACACATGCAAGCTTGGTACACAAATTGGACCCCACAAGACTCACTCCCCCACTCACCAAAAAGGCAAAGCAGGGGAGAACTGGCTTGTGGAGAACAGGTGGCTCATGGACACCACCTGCTGGTTAGTTAGAGAAAGTGTACTCCACGAAGCTGTAGATCTGATAAATTAGAGATAAGGACTTCAATTGGTCTACAAATCCTTAAAGAACCCTATCAAGTTCAGCAAATGCCAAGAGGTCAAAAACAACAGAAAATTATAAAGCATATGAAAAAACAGACGATATGGACAACCCAAGCCCAAGCACCCAAATCAAAAGATCAGAAGAGACACAGCACCTAGAGAAGCTACCCAAAGAATTAAAGATGAACAATGAGACCATAATACAGGATACAAAGGATATCAAAAAGACCCTAGAAGAGCATAAAGAAGACATTGCAAGACTAAATAAAAAAATAGATGATCTTATGGAAATTAAAGAAACTGTTGACCAAATTAAAAAGATTCTGGACACTCATAGTACAAGATTAGAGGAAGTTGAACAATGAATCAGTGACCTGGAAGATGACAGAATGGAAAATGAAAGCATAAAAGAAAGAATGGGGAAAAAAATTGAAAAAATTGAAACGGACCTCAGGAATATGATAGATAATATAAAACGTCTGAATATAAGACTCATTGGTGTTCCAGAAGGGGAAGAAAAGGGTAAAGGTCTAGGAAGAGTATTCAAAGAAATTGTTGGGGAAAACTTCCCAAATCTTCTAAAAAATATAAATACACAAATCATAAATGCTCAGCGAACTCCAAATAGAATAAATCCAAATAAACCCACTCAAAGACATATTCTGATCATACTGTCAAACATGGAAGAGAAGGAGCAAGTTCTGAAAGCAGCAAGAAAAAAGCAATTCACCACATACAAAGGAAATAGCATAAGACTAAGTAGTGACTATTCAGCAGCCACCATGGAGGTGAGAAGGCAGTGGCACGATATATTTAAAATTCTGAGTGAGAAAAATTTCCAGCCAAGAATACTTTATCCAGCAAAGCTCTCCTTCAAATTTGAGGGAGAGCTTAAATTTTTCACAGACAAACAAATGCTGAGAGGATTTGGTAACAAGAGACCTGCCCTACTGGAGATACTAAAGGGAGCCCTACAGACAGAGAAACAAAGACAGGACAGAGAGACTTGGAGAAAGGTTCAGTACTAAAGAGATTCTGTATGGGTACAATAAAGGATATTAATAGACAGAGGGGAAAAATATGACAAACATAAACCAAAGGATAAGATGGCTGATTCAAGAAATGCCTCCACGGTTATAATGTTGAATGTAAATGGATTAAACTCCCCAATTAAAAGACATAGATTCACAGAATGGATCAAAAAAAATGAACCATCATTATGTTGCATACAAGAGACTCATCTTAGACACAGGGACACAAAGAAATTGAAAGTGAAAGGATGGAAAAAATATTTCATGCAAGCTACAGCCAAAAGAAAGCAAGTGTAGCAATATTAATCTCAGATAAAATAGATTTTAAATGCAGGGATGTTTTGAGAGACAAAGAAGGCCACTACATACTAATAAAAGGGGCAATTCAACAAGAAGAAATAACAATCGTAGATATCTATGCACCCAATCAAGGTGCCACAAAATACATGAGAGAAACACTGGCAAAACTAAAGGAAGCAATTGATGTTTCCATAATAATTGTGGGAGACTTCAACACATCACTCTCTCCTATAGATAGATCAACCAGACAGAAGACCAATAAGGAAATTGAAAACCTAAACAATCTGATAAATGAATTAGATTTAAGAGACATATACAGGACATTACATCCCAAATCACAAGGATACACATACTTCTCTAGAGCTCATGGAACTTTCTCCAGAATAGATCATATGCTGGGACATAAAACAAGCCTCAATAAATTTAAAAAGATTGAAATTATTCAAAGCACATTCTCTGACCACAATGGAATACAATTAGAAGTCAATAACCATCAGAGACATAGAAAATTCACAAATACCTGGATGTGAAACAATGCACTCATAAACAATCAGTGGGTTAAAGAAGAAATAGCAAGAGAAATTGCTAAATATATAGAGATGAATGAAAATGGGAACACAACATGCCAAAACCTATGGGATGCAGGGAAAGCAGTGCTAAGGGGAAAATTTATAGCACTAAATGCATATATTAAAAAGGAAGAAAGAGCCAAAATCAAAGAACTACTGGATCAACTGAAGAAGCTAGAAAATGAACAGCAAACCAATCCTAAACCAAGTAGAAAAAAAGAAGTAACAAGGATTAAAGCAGAAATAAATGACACAGAGAACAAAAAAACAATAGAGAGGATAAATATCACCAAAAGTTGGTTCTTTGAGAAGATCAACAAGATTGACAAGCCCCTAGCGAGACTGACAAAATCAAAAAGAGAGAACACCCATATAAACAAATAATGAACTAGAAAAAGGTGACATAACTGCAGATCCTGAAGAAAATAAAAAAAATTATAAGAGGATACTATGAACAACTCTATGGCAACAAACTGGATAATGTAGAGGAAATGGACAATTTCCGGGAAACATATGAACAACCTAGACTGACCAG